>JAEUWP010000130.1:0-213124 GCA_018524725.1 Podaxis mareebaensis | reverse complement strand
CATTGGGGAGTCCAAGCTCGTGGACTAAGGCATGGTAAATGATGTTGCGGCGGGAAGTGCCAGGCTGGTTCATAACAGCCACCCTAAAACAGGTCAAAATAGAGGAAATAAACCTAAGATGGAAAGCAGAATGGGCAAAATTGCCATACTGGGAGCAAATAAACCAAATAGACCCAGACCACCCCTACAAGAGATTCAGAAAATGGAGGGACAGCCTCACACAAAACTAGGGAAGTATACTAATTCAACTCAGGAGTGGTCATCTGTCAATTAATGCATACCTTAAAAAGATAGGTTAGAGGGATGATAACAAATGTGACTGGTGCTGGGAGAGCACAAGATGTTACATTCCAGAGACCATCAAGCACTTTGTTCTGGATTGTCCAAAGCACAACAATGAAAGAGCAACAATGTGAAAGCAGCTAGGTAGAGGAAACTCCTATGAACTCAAGAAAATTTTCACATCAGAGCAAGGGGTAAAGGAGCTCCTAAACTACCTAGATGCAACAAGGAGATTCAGGCAAACTATGGGATCACTCAAAGTCAAGGAAGCCAACACCAACACCTAGACAAGCTATATCAACCCACTCCAACCCTCTCATTACACCACCCTCAAAAGGCCACCTTGATGATTGTCACTCAATGATATGAACCAGAATGCTGGACCCTCCTAGCCCAGCCAACAGCCAGTAAACACTCAGAATCAGGATTTAGGAGCAGATGGCAATGTGAGGAGGGAGGTGATGCTTCAAACAGCATTTCCATGCTGGACAGTAGGGGGAGTGAGCACTGGGTAGTGTGCTATTCACTGGGCTGAAGCATACCTGTGAGGCTAAACAGGGCATAGGGCCCTGGAAACCACTCTCTTAGTCATAGAATTGTGATGTCCATCATGTACAGTAGATATGTGGACAATAAAATGATATAAAAAAAAATGTACATCTGAAAATGAAATATGGAATCACACTGGCAATAACAAGATTATATCAGTAAATCACTTGCTGCTTGAAGTGGTTCTGCTATATGTATTTCTTCACTTATCCCTGTTGTGTTTTAATTCTAATATGTCAAAACAGTGCAAAAAAGGCAGATGACAATGTTGCACATGTCTTGAAGTGATCTATGACTTTGGGTGTCCTGTCAAATCAATACAACTCTTCACAACAACATCATTCATCTCAGAACAGGTGAAAATCACCTTCACAGTAGAAATGAGCAGGAGCAAGTGCAATTAAGGAAAAGAAGCTCTCCATCAAAGCACATATCAAGTAGTTGCAAGGAGAACTTAAGAAGCTTGAGAGTTCACAATGCAGTACTCAAAGTTGCTCCTCTAAGCATGGCACAAAACATGTTGACACTCCAACTGGTGTGTAACCATATCACCTGTCCCCCCATATGATATCTTAGGCTCACATTGTTAGGTAGGTCCTTATCACCAGTCACCTAAGCTTTGCTAGGGGGCGGCTATCTCACTAGATGGTTTGCAGAGGTGCTAGGATCTAGCAAGAAGGATCACAGTAAGTAGGTGGCGAGGCAAGTGTCCAGTTAAGCACACTCAGAGGTTGAACTTCTATCAGTCAAGGATATGACCAATAGAAAGTTTACTACCATACTGATCATGAGCTAATGTCAATTGCAGAGTTAAGAAAGTAACACTGAGATTTGAGAATATAGGAAGCTTGCACTTCCAGTACATGAGTGGCTATTTAAGCTTTACTTCTAAGGTCCAAATCTGGTAACTATGATGAAGTAAGGCTACAAGTCTGTGAATCAATAGAAGTGTAACTACAGAGTGGAATGAGACAAGAATAGAAGCTAGGCGAGAATAGGAACAAGACAAGAAGGGAAACTAACTAAGTAAGGAAAGAGTTCAAGTCCTAGTTCAGCTGAGATACAGGATGCAAGGTGAAGAGTCTGTAGTAGGAAGATAGAAAGAAAACTATTTTACTGGTTTTATATTACAAGTCCATGTTGGGATGAAGATGTCTGTCAGAGGAGTCAAAAGAGTAAGAGTCGGGAGATGAGGCAGAACTGGGAATAGTGAAGTTCCCTGCTAGAGGCATTGAGTCAGAAGAGTCTGATTCATGTAGGAAGATCAAGCTGTGGTGCAGGGAGGATGACAATGGTGATGATATGTTGGTAGTGATGTATGGTGGTGGGTATGGAGGAGGATTGCCAATGGGTTCTTCTAGGTTTGACTCATTGATACCTAGGACATTGGAGTTGACACTGCAGAGGGGTGGAAGCTGAGTATGATGGAGAGGGATGGCCAGAGGCTCGTCGGAGTTAGGGTCAACATGATAGACTTCTACTTCTCAAAAATAGAAACCATGTGCGATTTTGTACTTGATGATATGGGGAACAACCTCAGGTGGGTACATCATGTAGGGATGGAGGAATACAATTGGTTCTCCAGTGTAAGGGATCATCTTCCAACTGTGGGCCCAGGTGGAGTTGAAGTTGTTATGGATCATCTGAATGTACAACCTGTTGGGATTGAAGATGTGAGTGAAGGGAGCATTCTCCCAAGTGATGCGTAATATCTCTGTCATCATGCAGTCAGTCTCATAGAAGATTGGTCCAGGCATTGGCCAGTCTTCGGAGAATAGGGAAGCATGGCCAGGAAGGCAACAGTTAGCAAAAGCTTCATTACAATAGCGAGTTGAGTCTTCAGCTGGTATACCTGTATCTTGAGTGGTGGAGTGGGAAGCATTGGGGAGTCCAAGCTCATGGACTAAAGTGTGATAAATGATGTTGTAGCAGGAGGTACCAGGCTGGTTCATAACACACATCATGTAGCAGCCAATCCCATTCCTCAGCCCAGCACTAGCCGGATGGAATATCTGACACTGAAACCTCTGCTTCCTCGGGAACATCTTCACAGGCACATGTGAACATTACGGACTCATTTGGTGAACACACACACATGGTTCTGAGTGGCAATTTCGGCACAGTTGCGACCGAAGAGGTGTATGCAGGCACTCCAACATCTTATACATACACCGTTGACACAGAACAGTTTTATTACTAGTTACATGGCTACCTATTCTAATACGCTCCTCTAATGTCGTCCATCTAGTATAATATCAATCCATTATTTTCATGAACAGTGTCCGAGCCAACGGCCGGACGGCGGAGAGTCATCCGTGCATCAGACCCTGGCCTGAGCGCTTCCGGTATGCCCCGTGTTATCAGTGACGTATCACGGGGGTTTCTTGTTCGCTTCCGAAGTGTTGTGACGAAAATTGTCCATACCCGGGCGGTTGCCACTCGTGTGTTTCAAGACCATCAAACATATTCAATCCCGAAATAGATATGTAAGCATTGTATAAAACTCGGATGCACACGCTTCCCTTTTTCCTTATGAACCTCCCACCCAGGGCTGAGTAGGGCAATGGCTGCGCCGAATCTTCTCGCCCATCCAGCTCTTCTTCGCACTGCTGGGTTCCTGCTTTTCCAAATTATTTTCTTAGCTTTAGCGCTGGTGTGCGCCTATTCCCCCTTACCTGTCAAATTAACCTCCACTTCCCCTGAAGTGCGTGGCGCATTCAGTGTCGTTTTCGTTGCTTGGCAATTTGTCGCTGCCCTTCTTGTCACTGACCTGCTCTTGCAAATTTTCAGCGAGGAATGGAGCTTTTACCTCGTCCACCGCCCATTCCGTCCGGGTTGCGATACCGTTTCGACCCTCACTGCAAATATTTTTTTCCACGTCCGGCATGCATTCACACGTTCTACCAGTTTGGCCTATAAAGCAGCTTTCAGTGCGCTGGCCCTCATTACGATCTTGAGAACGATGGGTCCAGCGTCTATCACCACCGCTATCGCTCCACGACCATCCACAAAGAACGTCGTTTTGGCAAAATACACCCCAACGACATTCAACCCAGCCGATCATAGTGACCCTGTTATGGCCTCGATTCAGCGGGCCGAGGTGATTACGCACATTGAACAGGAACTAAAGACCGAGGTTGGGTGGAGAGTGATGGATAGCGTGCTCATAGGAAGGCAGGAAAATGAGGTGGTGGATCCGAACGTAACGACAACTTACCCAAGTGACGTTGCGAGATTTGGATTCCACTGCGAATGGACCGCACCGCGGGTTCAGCAAGAAGGGAATGTCCTTGTCATCCAAGGGAATGGAACACGGTGGAATGTGTGGAACGCTAGAAGTGTAGATGATATTATTGTTGGTGTGTCCAAATTATTTTGCATACAGCTCAGAAGCTGAGGCTATTCTAGGTATATACCCTCTCTACGATGCCTCCGGATCCTTTGACGGTCACTCCGCCTATCTTTTTGCAGGATGTTCATCTAGTGAAACGATGCCCTGCCTGCTCAAGCTGAACGACATGCCTTTAACAACTATCTCCACTCCTTCACAGCCCCGACTTTCTTTTCAGATGCCTTCCAGTCTCACTATCGCCCTCCTTGTCTGCGATCCGAAACATAGCATAACGACATCCTATGTCGTAGCATCTGGTACGACTTTGACTGCGAGCTCTGTCTCCGAAGATCCACCGCGCCAGAACAACCTTCCCCAAGAAACTGTCGAGCTGATATTCTCAGTAGCGCTACTGGGTGCTCTCAGCCCTTTATCTGCAAGTCCTGGTAGCCCGAGTCCATTGAGCACGATTGCTGCTCAGGTTTTCCTCAATACCCATGGTCAGAATGTCAAGGCTTGGACCAACCAACGGAATTTCACAGCGGACATTCCTGACCTCGACACGATCCAAAAGAACATGAATAACGCTATGGTTTCCGCGTCCAAAGCGTTCTTGATCAAACCCGCTGGCCAAGGACTTAGTCAATTCTCCGGGTTCCAGACCACTACTATCCCAGCAACAATCGAGCGACCAGTCATTCTACTGGTTGGTAGCAGACCCTTCATATTTGCCACCATCGGTATCCTCTCTCTTATTATTCTCTTTGGTTGTTTCGTTTTCTTGGATGTTAGACGTCAATACCGTCTCCCCCTTAATCTCCGAGTCGCACTCCGAATTCTGAATCATGGTTCGGTTCCTATTCCTGCCGCAAACGATACTGAAAAGTCGCCCCAGGACAAACCCCTTCCATTAATCATTGGCAATTATCATCCACTCTCTCTCGACGAATCTTCAGACGACTTAACTGATCAACATACGTCGGACGTGCATTGGTATTGGCCCCGAAAATACATCTTCGCGCGCGTGGTCCTGTTCCTCGTCCTCCAGCTTGGATATTATGGATTTGCTATTGCTGGTCACGTTCGACCGTACAACCTCTCGCGGGTTTCACCTATCCCATTGACCGAATTCTTCGCAGAATTGAAAGGTGCTTTCATTGTTGCCTTCACTGTCTGGCACACCCTTTCCATCGCGTTGCTCAGCGATATCCTCTTCACTATTTTCAGCCTCGAGTGGGCTGTTCAAGCTGAGAGGAAGCGGGCATTGGAACCTGGAGAGACAGATCGTGTGTCCACGTTGGCTTCTGGACTCTTTGATCGTGTCAAGTATGCGTTCGCGAAAGGTCAAGGAGTTAGCGCCATGTTTCGTTACGCACTTGCTGCGTCTATCGTCTTGATGGTACTCTCTGCGACGGGTCCTGGGTGCTTTACCCTCTCAACGACGGCGGTGATACCCAAGGATATAACCATTCGAAATGGGAATCCTATCTCGGCGAGTTTCTTGAGTGCTATTCAAGGGCCTTTGCTGCAGAATGAAGTGAGCGTCTTGGAACGTATTGCTGCAATCACGCAGTTGGAGCAATTGGAGGGGTTTACGTGGGGATATGAGATGCCACCAAATTCCTTCTTCACGTGGCCATACTCCAGCAGTGGACAGCTGATTCAAGAACGGGCAACGATGAAGTATCTTAGCCGGACGAATTATTTCAATTTCAAGTGTCGTTGGGAGACTCCTGTTGCTGGTGATCTTGAGTTGCAGACGGATATAGAGAAACCGATCACGACAGGTGTGCATGTTCCTCTTCTGTAAACTGTGGTTGTGTGCTGAAAATCAGTTATTAGGTGTCGTACCAGTCAAATTCAAAAACCCTGCTCGAACCGGGTATGGCCACTCTGGACTCCTATTAATCGGCTGCGAGGGCCCGAATGTTCAACAACCTGGTTGTACTCTTGACTTGACTGGATTGGCAACTCGCACGGAAAACAATGAACTCTGGCATGGAACCGCCATTTTGTTAGCCTGTGACCCTAGCGACCATAACTTCGACTTTGCCGCAGACGCCGTTCGCCTCGCATATCTATCAAGCTGCGGCCAGGTCACACTTGCAGACAACCGGCTACGCTTGAAGAATGTGACGTGCGACACCAGCGTTAACTATGGTGGAAGCGTGCTAAATTCCATTGGAAACATGTTTGCTTCGTCTCTGCTTTATGCTCTGCGACCGCCGCTGTTCGTCGAAGGTAACTCGACGCCTGGCGCTGTGGGTATTGGAATGCTTGCTGGACAGCTGTTGTTTGACGATTTCACGGCAACGTTTGATTCGACCACACCTCGATCTGTGTCGAAAATCCAGTTGTTTGAAGTCGAAGCGAAGATGAACAGGTACATGTCATCGGCGACTAAAGTGTTTATGGCAGGTTACGATCCACGTCTGGACGTGGCCTCGTCATCGTCCTTCTTCAATGCCACGGGATCTGTCAGTGCAAAGATGGACACGACGGTGGATCAGATGACGTTGGTTGGGAATAAGGCGATGATTATTAGTAGTATGTTGCTCTTGGCTATTGCGTTGAGGTTGTTGGAGTTGAGTTTGAGGAGTGTGTTTTGGAAACAGTCGAGGTTGAGGAAGTTGGAGCCGTTTGGGATTGCGAGTGTTGTGAGGATGCAGAAGTGGTTAGAGAGGGAAGAGGAACTGAGGGATGAGATACGAAATGAGAGGGGAGGGGATGATTGAATGCGCCATAGAATTTGGTGCTTGAGTTTGAAGATCCAAACTACTTGCCTTTGACTCTGTTGCGCGTGTGTATTACAAGTCATAGGTACTAATGTAAGAGCAGCTACGATCGACTCTGTTATAACCCATAGTACTTTGTTCCGTGTCCGGGATATGGGGTTGATAGAGCACGGGTTATAAGGGAGGACTGAAGCACAAATGGTTTGCCCCCGGAGAGCATATGGGTTAATGGCAAAGTTGGCATCGGCATTGTGCGCATGAAACAGCCTCGAGACTCTTTACAAGGTCACCGAAGGTGTTACGTGATAGGGACGGCTCCGACGCGTTACGTCACGCGAGCTGTCAACGCTGTCACGCATGATGGGGAACAAGTCATTTGTCACCATGTCCAATTAAGCACCCCGACCTCTTTCATGGACAACCACCTCAATGCCCTCAGTGCAGACACCGACGACGAGTATGACTGGGAGGAGGTTGAGGTACCAGAAGTTCAGCCTCGGACAATAGAGATAACTCTCCATGCGCAACCCAAAGTTGGAGCAGAAAAGAAGTTTGTTCAGTCGTTTACTTCTATGGCGCTGACGACTGACAAAGTTTCAGAAAGAAGGGAATATCACACGCGGAACGTCTCCTGAGGATAAACTGCCATAAGATACACACAGTCGCCTTGCTCGCTAATGCTTGGATCCGGAACAAGTGGTTGAACGACGAGTTACTCCACGTATGTGAATGAAAATACCTTGCATACATAAGCTCATGGGAGGTTTAGGCACGTTTACTTTCTCTATGCCCGCTAAAACTACAAAACGCATTTGCGATGATACACAAGTCACGGATACCTGATCAAAACCAGCGCGGTCGGACGTTCGAGAATGCAATTCGAGACTTAACCGATTGGTGGTCAGCTTCGTTCGAGATAGTGCCAGAGGGACATCTCCGCAATCGTACTTTCCACGATGTCGAAAAAATCTTAGAACGCTATCGACTCCTTTCCAATGATGATTCCCCTAACGCTGAAATGGATCTGGAAGCTCTTCAAGATGCCTTCGACGAAGATGGCGAGTTTATACGGAGCCCCAAGAGCTTGATGAAGCACGCTCTTATGGGGAGAGGGTCAAGGGATACCAGCGCTCAACTGTTTACAGGACTCTGTCGTGCTCTAGCAATCCCCGCCCGTCTCGTTGTGAGCATCCAGAGTGTACCCTGGCAAGCAAGCATAGGCAAGCCGAAACCTAAATATGAGAAGAAGGCTCAAGGGAAAGGGAAAGGAAAAGAGAAGGCCTCGGCCATAGACAACACTACACCGACTTCGGAGCGCGAAGAAAGCGAAGATGATGACATGGATGAAGTGGAAATTCCTTCGGCCTCGAGTGTGGCGCGCGACCCTAAGGGAAAGGGCAAAGCAGCGAACTTCCCGGGAAGTGGTCAACGCCTTGATGGTGGCACAACGGTTGGCAAAGGCAAGGCGAAGGAGAAGGCGAAACCACCTATCAAGTTGAGGAAGCCTCAGTCAAAAGGACGTACTTTAGGGAGCGCTCCTCCAACCTCAGATGTTGGCCTTCGTATGTTTTCTTGGTGATTCATGAAAGTTGAAGTTGATCGGTTTCGCTCTTTACTAGCTCCCCCAGACCCAACGACTACACCGCCCGTCTTCTGGACAGAAGTATTTTCAAAGCCCGACGGCCGTTGGCTTCCCGTAGATCCTATACGATGCATCGTCAACAAGCGTAAGGTCTTCGACCCGACTCCAATAACTATCAACCAGCCTTCGAACGCTGCGGTAGCCCAATTTTCTCGGTTCAACTCCCCCGTACCAAATAAGAAACCGTCGAGAAATCCTATCAAGGAGGAAAATCGACTTGTCTATGTAATGGCGTTCGAGGAGGATGGTTATGCTAGAGATGTAACACGACGTTATGCTCGGGAATTCGGTGCCAAAATAGCAAAAATGCAAGGTGGCAGCAACGTAGCGAATATGGGAAACGGTGGCAAAGGTCGGTTGGTGTGGTGGAACCGCGTGTTAAGCCTTGTCAACAGACCTTATCGTCTGGTGAGTAGTCATTGTGACTCTTTTTATCAATCCCAATTGAACTTTGTGTAGCATAGAGACGATGTCGAAGACGAGGAACTTGAGACGGCGCAGATGCTTGAGGGAATGCCAACGACTGTGGGAGGATTCAAGGATCATCCTATGTGCGTTGCTTCTTACTGTGTTTGGCTTTGCTTTAACTTTAACTTAAGTTACGTCCTGACACGACATCTTAAACAAAATGAAACCATCCATCCTCCGCCCCCAGCTACGTCGGAACTGGGCAAGTTCCGTGGGGAACCTGTTTATCCGAGGTCCGCAGTCATGTCTCTGAAGACTGCTGAGAACTGGATGCGCAGTGAAGGTCGAACTATCAAAGCGGGTGAACAACCTTTGAAAATGGTCAAAGTCCGCGCTGGCACTGTCAATAAACTACGGGAACTTGAAGTGCTGAAAGAGGCTGGCACAAGTGGGGAGGGTGGGTCCGCAGGCGAAGTCATGCAAGGCCTGTATGCGCGTTCGCAAACTGAACTTTATGTCCCTGATCCAGTCATCGACGTGAGTACTGTGCACTTTGCACTTGTTTCCTCCCAGCCTGGTCACCTGGAACTCTGATGATTTAACTTAAAATCTAGGGAATTGTACCCAAAAATAAGTTTGGCAACATTGATCTCTACGTGCCCTCAATGCTGCCTCGTGGTGCAGCACACATTCCTTGTGAGTGCGCTACAGACAATCTAGGCAGTGGCGAAAAGTTTCGCTGTCACTGTTGCTTTAATTATTTGGTCTTCTCTCACCCACGCTGGTGCGCGGAATGTTAATCAATGGCACGACAGATAAAGGCGTGGCAAAGATAGCAAGGAAACTAGGGCTAGACTTCGCTGAGACTGTTGTGCGTGATTGTCCAACACACTTAGTAATTAAGTGCTTACTTCCGTGTTTCAATTGCGTGGATTCGATGTTAGACGGGCTTCGAGTTCAGGAAACGACGGGCACTTCCAATTATAGAGGGTGTCGTGGTTGCAAAGGAGAATGAGGAGGCATTATTGGAGGTATGGCTTTCTTTGATCTTTTCAATTATCATTTTCTCCTGCTTTGAAAAAGTCCAGTACTTTGGACTGGAAGTTGATCACTGACTCCTGTTCTATCCCATTTCAGGCATTTTGGGAATCCGAGCGAGTTGCTGAAGAGAAAGCCCGAGTGAAGCGAGAGGAGCGGGTGATTAAACAATGGACACGATTAATCCAGGGTCTTCGGATACGGCAGCGTCTTCAAGAACAGTATGGTACAAAGTCTGATCGGGTGTCTGAGAAGGCTGTCCACAAGGCCAGAGATATGGGATCAAACAATAAGAATGAGGGTGAAGGTCCGGACGAGGAGGATCTCCAGGCAGAAGCTGCACAGGCCCAGTTGCCAGATGAAAAGGTACGTACAATAGTGATTGGCGAACCCCATTCGAACCTAAAATGTGCAACTCTCGCTGACATCTATTACCATCTGCTCTCGTCCATTACTCAGGAAACCTCCGGACACGGCGGTGGCGGGTTTCTCATCGGGGCCGATGATGTGGTTCAAGCTTTCCAATTGCCCAAATTCCAGTATGTGCCAGACGAACCTGTGATGTCATTCCAAGATGAACGCCGATCACGGGTTGCTGGCGCGGATTCCAACAAAACGCCGGCATCGGCAGAGACGGAGCTGGAAGAATCGACGAGCAATGCACCAGATTTCATCACCTACGACCTTGACGAAGACGACGAGATGGCCGTGGCCACCGCCGCCAATATCGAAACAAACATGGACGGCGCCTCCAGTAACCCAAACCTTATCATACCAAAAACGATGGCCCAGCTCGCGGAAGATGCTGCCGCCCGACAACGCGAGCAACATGGAGGCAGCTCCAACACGCCTTCACGACCATCTTCCGCCCTACAGTCTCCCCAACGGCTGCAACCTAAACAAACCGGGGACGATCCCCCCAGCGATTCAGATGGCGGTGACGGAGATAAACATATTAATGCCGACGATGCACAGCCGAAGCGCGATGGTGACGCTAGCATCGATGAGTCTTTCCTCGAGGGCTCGAGTAAAGCTGCACAACTTGGACCAACCCCCAATGTTGCTGCAAGAAGCACGGAACGCAAGCTCAGGTCGTCGGCAAAGCTCAAGGCACCATCGCCTCCAAGGTCTTCCACTAAGGAGACTACACGTGTGACAACGGCAAGGACTCGAAGACCTCGTAAAACCCGTGCAACTAGCGGCAAACGGGCACGGAAGGATGTCTCGGATGACGAGGGTTCCGACGCTGGCGATGAGAGTAACGATGATGACGAATATGACGGGACTGGATCATGGGAGGAATCGATGCCGCCCAGAAAGAAGCCGAGGACAACAAAAACATCTATAGCTGCTGCCGCAGATAACTCTTCCACTTCCACTTTCAACGTGACCGCTGCCGCAAACGATACCAGTACGCGCGACGTTCCTGCAACTACGAGGACGCTACGTCCACGGAGATCAAAAAGCACTGCCTAGATCGAAGAGGAACAGCGTTTGGAAGCCGCATACCGAGAACGCCGTATCCGGGATAGGTATCCTCCAGTAGTAATCAACCTTTGATGCTCGATGTTGGACTCTATCTTCATCCTCCCTTGAGACTTCTCCATCGCCTTCCAGCCCGAGCATCTGTTCTTCTCGTCACATTATACCATATCCTACTAAGTCTAGAACTACCTGGATGAAGCATATCACACAGTAGACCTATATACCAAGTCACGGAGCCACTATACTACTTTTGTTCTCTGCTTCTGGTGGGGTCGTTGCGGAGGGAACATCTGGCGTTGGTGTCCGTGCAGATGCATCTTCTGTCCCTGTTCCAGAAGGAACCACCGAAGCCGTAAAAGGAACAAGGACCGCAAAGGTCAGGTACGAAGTGTGACCCCGGACCTCTGGCAGAGCATTTGAGACGCTGATGCGTGGACCAGGTCTGGGGCTCGAAGAGGGTGTGATTTCCATGCGAGATTCACCTGCCACCAACCCACCCTCGATTCCTTCCGCATTGATCATGTCCATTCGCACAGGTGCTGTAATAGAATCCGCCTCTACTTCCACTCCTACTCCCCCCTCTTCCGTTTTGATACGCTTGACATCGGGTGATGCATCGTGCTGAGCTAGATCGTGTGGAGTACCGCCGATTGGCTCCATATCGCCGTCATCACTCCATTTGCGTTTTATAGAGATTGAGGCAGGAGATGAAGTGGTTTCGGTGCCAATAGCAGCCATTCGAGCCTTGTTATTGGCAATCTGGCGGATGCGTTTTTCTTCCCGTCGCTTTTCCGCTTCCTTGAGCTTCTCAGATATTTCCCCAATCGGTTGGGGTTGAGGAATCTGATCAACTTCGTGCGGACGCAGAAGGGTCTCGTACATGGTGATTTCTGCGTAGTCGTTGTGCTCGAGTGAATATATGCGCCTGATTCCCGATGAAAATTGTCCCACCTGTGAACCCAGCTTCATTTAAAGCAGCCACTGTCCGCAAGACCTGTTCCATACAGGGGCTGAAGCAGCAAATCCGAGTTAATTTGTCTTTCTATCCCGATAATGTTAGAACCGAGATTCGGTGGATATATGCGCGTAACACACACCCTCAGGGCTTTTTTGGCATGCTCAACAGCATCCCAGGGAGCGGGCAGATCTAGAAAAACTGAACAAGGGCAGATGATCGCGGTTAAGAGTGGGTCGAAAAAGGCCAACGAAAGTTACGTACCGGAATCGACGGTGTTGTCAACCGTGAAACCATCTTTACATACGTTCCTGTGCGTGAGTGTAACTGTGTTTGTCATGCCATGGCGCGTGAACTCCTCTCTGAAACAGAAACCATTCGTTTAGAGTTGTGTCAAGAGGGAGAAGTCGAGATGAGGACACGCCTTGCTTTGTCGGCTCGTGTTTCATGAAATTCATATGACCAGAGATGACCTGACTCGCCAATGGTCCTTGCTACGGAATGTGTGAATGAACCTGACCCGGTGCCTAGAACAGAGCGAGACGTAAATTTTAGAAGAAGCAAGAACGGAGAAAAGGCGAACCAGCCTCGATGACTCGGCTGCCAGGCTTGATGTTGAGACGCGAGGTAATGAAAGCGATGTCTGCGAGATAAAGGATCTGGGTACGATGTGGGAGAGCCAGAGTCCAGAGTTCTGGCGTCGGGCGAAGAAGATACACAAAACCCTTGCCTGTACGGCAGCCCACTTTTGAACCATACGGGACACCCACAAAGTCGCCTTGGCGGTAGTTCCCGTACTTGCTGTTGAAGTCCTTGCCGGGTGTGACGACGAGCGGCTGGATGTTGTCCCTAGTCTAAAGTACGTGAGCAGTGGGACTTCATGGAGGCAGAGGAAGGTACCATCCAGACGATGACGAGGTCGCCAGCGGCAATTTGGCGGGCAGAGGACCACATAGTGATGATGGATGTGGGATGAGAGGATTGGGATGAGATTTGAAATTGGAGATCGGAAAGCGAATCTGGAATGCCGTAATGGAGATCTGTTGCTTGTCACGCAGAGATCCTCGCACCTATCGTCCCCTTCTTTCCCTTCCACCGCTCAAAAGTCATGCCAGACTTCTCAGTCCACCCCTTTGGCCTAGTGGCAGTGTCGTGGGAAACACTTGCAGAATCAGATCCAGCGGCTACACAAAGATACACACGCGTCCATTCACAGCAGGCAGCAATACTAGGCCTACCTTAATAAACAACCCCTACCACCCTCTTCTTTCCTACCACCACCACCACCAGTGAATTATGCGACCATTGCTCCACTAGTTTCCTTATTCACGTCCCTTTCTTGCTTTCACTTTCGCTTCGCCCATCTTCGCACAAAATAGGCGCCCTAGGTTCCAATTTAAATCCGAGCCCAAGCCCACTTTCTCACAGACCCACCAAAACGCCTTTCAATGGATAACGGTGTTCCCTGCGTCTCATTCAGTCAGTGTTGCATCTGTCCCCCGTATGCTAATCGCCTGACGGTTTCTGGCCCCAGTCGGAATCGTTGATTTCTCACAAGAGGTAAACTATCCTTTTTCTCTGCCGGGGGCCCGAAGCTAATAATCGTTACCGTAGGCGAAATGGATATATATGACTGACTCCGTGACAGATCTCCTCGGTTTGTTTCTATCCAATATCTAGTTCTTCCCCCCATAATCTTGCTCGCCTAGGCTTCGAACCCCATGAACTCGTCGGTCGCCCTTCCCTCGAACTCGTCCATCCAGATGAATTCGGGCGAGTCAGACAGCTTCACTAGTAAGTCGTATGGCCTTTGAGTGCTCTTTCACAACAAATCTCATTCCTATTTCAGTGACACTATCCAGCAAGATAAAGCTGCGGTTCTCGTCTATCTTCGATTGAGGCACAAGGATCCATACAAAGGCTACATCCTATGTGGAATCGTCAGTATCTTCCTCTCTCACGTCACACAAATGGCCCAGCTAAACCTTCGATGCCCCTCTCTCGACAGTCAAGGTTAGTCTTCTAGCCGCCTAGCTACCAATGGCAGCTTATCCAAGACTCGTCAGAACCGTGGTGCACAACGTGCTCGTTGGAAGTGTCTCTTTTGCAAGTCCCGGCGCCAAAGCCCTACACAACGCCTCGACTGCCCAAGAAATCACCGTCATATCACCCACTCCACACAATTTCCAATTTAGAGTACGTGTCTTTGCGATCGGCCCTGTGGTACGATCTTCCCTGAATATTGGATTGTTGACCCGCCTCTAGCGATGGAATGATCCGTCTCCTTTGCCTCCAAGTCCGACTTCTAGAGGCACGGTCTCCCCCTCGCCAGCACCAGCCAGCTCGCCCTGGCAGTCGCCCAGCCCTCGTAGTTCAAGGAGCCCAACTCTCAGCCACCGCAGCGGCTCTGAGGACCCCGGAACCAGCTCTGATCACGACAAGGAACCCCATAGCCCTAGCGGGCGTCGAACTGACTCATCCAAAGAAGAGATAATCACCTTTGATCATCTCCCCAGCCAGTCCTTCCGCACGGCCTTCATTCTCGACCGGTTCTCTATGCATTGCACGATCCTTTACTGCTCCAATGACCTCCTCATCTCCACAACCGATTGCGTCGGCCGCAGCTTCTTTGATTACGTGGCTAAACGAGATGAGGAACAGGTCAGAAGCTGGGTAGACTGCGTAAAAGGCTGGGGCGTCAATGAGCGTGGCCAGCCCAGTGACGGTGGGTTCGGATTTGGGAGATTCTTACTGATAACGGAAGGCCGCGATTCCATGTCAGTATCCAATTTCATTCTTTCATCTTTGTCTTCTACTCTCCCGTCTCTCCAACTTCTCCAAAACTCCATTCTCACTCGCTCACACTCTGCTGCTTCTTTGTTCTCCCGAGGATCATGACGCTAATATCTGCCTCACCATAGTGGCCGCCTTCCTGACCCAACACCTTCCTCACGGAGATCTCGTCCGTCAAGATCCGGGCACGCTTACCCTCATGGCCGAATTACCTCACCAAACCGGCATCGGCAACGATACCGTGGTCGCGATCCCGACTCTTCCTCGCCTCCACCTAGTAGCACTTCGATGAATGAGGTCAATTCACCACAATTCCCCGTTGATGCAATTTTTTCCGCTCATTCGGATGGGTTGATGGTGATCCTTAGACGTGCGACGTCGTAATTTTATTTCTTGGCTCTCTACTTTTTCTTTCTTTTTTCTTTCTTTTTTCTTTTCATTTTGTACCCAAAATGGCTTTCTGTTGCCACTTCTTCTGGTCGCTGATCCATACTCCATCTCTGCTCTTCTCCTGCTGTGTTGCTCCTCACTTATGCTTGTTATTCCGTATCTGGACAGCAGAATTCCCGCCGTGTACTATATCATATACCACTGTTTGAACCCCTCTTTCTGTTGCCTTCTTCTAAATGATCGTAACAAACCATACATCTTGTCTATCAACGTAATCTCCCAACCGTCAGTTTCGCATCCCGGTTCTTTCGAGCCCCAGATCTCTGTATAAATCTTGTTTCTTTTTCTATTTGTCTATATGTATTGGCTTTTATCTGTAGCTCAAGAAACCAATTTTACCGTGTGAATTGTAGCTGTCTCCCCCTGCTAGACGATTCGACTAACCATCGACATGGAGCACACTCGCGAAATATATATCAGCAATCTTGGAACCACCTCCGCGAGTGGCCCCAAGCTAGCCTAATGAAGAAGCTGCTCATGGACTGTGAATTTCCAATTCAGACATGTCGTAATTCTGGACTCCTGCCCTTGATTCACTCCAACATTCCGCAGAAACTCTGGACAACCTTGAGCACATGCAACTCATGGAGCAGTCATGATCCCCTCTGCCTCCGTTGCCCTTTACTCCCTTACGAAATTCGCAATATACCCATTTTGTACAGGATTGAAATGACGCACGGTGGAAGAACATAATATCCAATCGAGTCCAACTAGATAGCCCGTTTCTAGTATGACATCTGGCACAATATCCCGTGACCGCTTCGTCAATGTCAACCGGAGCCACTATCTGGTTCCTCCGTCCTTCTCAGTCAGTTTTTGAAGCGCATATGACTTGCATCGCTGACGTTCGAACCTTACATTCTGAACTTTCCGAGTGAGGCCGCCGAATAGGCTAGAACCCTTAGAGTAACCAAACGAGGCAAGTGCAGATATCACGGTGTTTCTAAATTTGAGCCGACTTTTGTTCTGCAAGTTCGTGTCCACGTTCGATGATCTAAGCCATTCTCAGACTGTCATTCTACGGCATGGACGCGCTTTATGAGAGACCTTATGGTGCACTTCACAACAGATCGCAGGGCACAGATATTCCGAAGCGACCATCAGCCGCCGTCGGGTTTTTTTCAGGGCTTTATATGAAATGCATCAGATTGTGACAGATTCAGACGAAAGATGTTTGGAACAGATCTCACTCGCATCTAATACATACCAATTATGAGCGGGGTGAAGACTGCACTCTTCACATGTGAGATCCCCGTTCCAGTGGCGCTCCGGCTCTTAACTTGGCCATTATGCATACGTTTAGAGGCTCCCAAACTCCATCAAATAGCCTTCCGTACTAGTGTTACCTGCCGCCGAAAAGTGCGCCCCGGCATGACGCTTCACCGAAGAATGGTTTCCCTATCCCAAATCCTATTATTTGCGAACCCTGATATAAAACCGAATGATTTCCCATACCGGTTTCCAGGAACCCAGAAGTCTCCTCGCTTCTGCGCGCACACGCGTGCTTCTCCGAGATCGAGTTGGGAACCCTTGCTGGCTGGCCTATACAAATGAAGTATCATTACTTGCGGTTCCGACGTGGACCACACCGTTCTTCATCTTCCATCTGACAGTTCGTCCCAATACTTATGCCCAATGCTACTTAATACCGAACAGCAGTAACATGACCGCAGCAGACAGATCGCTATCACCTCGTATCGCCTAACTCGAGGATTTGGTATTTTAAGCACATTAACACATGACCTACGCATGGGGGGCAGATCCACCCGCCACTCAGCGTGTAAACCCAATCTTGCTCGATCCCATGGGGTATGAGGTTCCTCGACCCATGACTTTGGACCTCACCTTCTTTGGAGTTGCCTGGCGACATTCTTGCACAGCTAGTGATTAGTAATGATTCCAGGCTAGCCATTCAAGTAGTGCTGGGATCCCGCGAAGGTCGTTAGCCAGTATACATAGCGCGGTTTTACACACATGACAACACAACAAATTCGTTCGCTTCAAAGTTAGGACGCCACGCCAATGCGATAGAAATCAGGTGCCCACGCGTGTGGATTGGAAATCTGAATAGAGTTAGTTTTCCCGGCCTTGAACCCAGGAAGGGACACGAGATAGCCCGAAAGCAGGATGTCCCAGCTCTAGATGCAGAGATAAGTACAGATCCTCAGAGATCTCTCGAATCCGAAAAAGTCTTCGTACCTGACCAGAAATCGGCATCTGTACCTGGATAGGTGCACCCCCATTGACGCTGATGAATGCATTGCGACAGTTCGAGCAGTCTGTGTTGCTGAACACAAAGTCCGCATTGATATAATCTAGAGACACGAGCTTGGTGCCTCCGGACGCTCCTCCATCGACGCGGTTGAATGTAAGAGTCCCACCATTTCCAACGAATCCGACAACAGATACGGAAGAAGAGACAACCCGAACAGTAGCTCCGCCCGCGAGCGCATTTTGGGACGCAGCCGCGTTATAGAACGTGAATGATGGTGGTGATACCGAGGTACCGCCGCTGAGTTTCAAAACAATCGCACCGTGTGCATCGACGGTGGCTGTATACCTGCAATGGCGGAGCACGAGGTTGTGAAAAAGAGCGGACCATGGGATCATTCGCTCAAAAGAGGAAGGTGAATGTACTTACGAGCCTGTCAATCTCCCTAAAGATGCGCCAGAAATCAAGTCAGCTGCGCTCGCAACAGAGAGGAAGCCAACGTCCGCGAGGTTGAATGTTAGCGGACGAGCTGAGTTCTGCCAGTTGATAATGACTAGATAACACATTTAAGGTCCTGCGGGTTTATCAATGTGAAGTAAGCCTACCTGCTACGGTGGAGCCATCAGAAAGCGGTCCTGCCCAAACGTCATGGTCGTTTGTGTACCGTCTCTTAAAGCTGATAGATTTTCCCAAAGGGTCTTGCTGGGTTTAACTGTTAGAACAACACCGGAAACGAGTTAATGAGAACGACGTACGTTCAGGGCAATTATCCTTGTATTCTTCAAAATGTTCAGGGAGCTTGCAGAGATTCTGGTGAGATCTGTGGATATAAGAAGAGGCGACCTGTAGTGCATGAGCTTTCTGCCTGCACGAGGAGGCACCCTGAACCCACTTCGCGGCAGCCCAAAATGCGAAATGTGTTTGTTGCTCTGTTACTGTCAGTCCAGAGTTTCCGACCTCGAGCATATCCAAATCTAAGGAACCGGTTATCCTGATTACAAACTCGGTATTCGCCAACCCTTACCGTTCCATCCACCGGGCCCCGCAAACTGCGTAATGGGGACAACCTGATTTATGATCCTGAAGAGGTTGTCCCATGAGGCCGGAGGACCGATGTCGTTCCTCGAAAATCTCGTTAAGCAGAGGGTTACAGGAATCAGTCATATTTCGGCTTACGAGATTCGCCACCTCATGTGCCATCAGTTTGACTCTGCAGTAAGAATGCAAAATATTGAGTAACACTCACGAATGACCCACGGCACTCGCTGGCCACCTGGCAGGGTCTATCAGAATCAGTCTGGCGGGATCTGGAAAGGAAGCGATCGAAGAATATACCTTGTACTCCCCATTCGCAAATTGAAAACACAATAGGACGTTTCGTAGCCGCTAGTGCATCTCGCATCACCAAATAATGAGGCTAAAAGAATGAGTCCCTTCAGAAGAACTACTTCTAGCGAAACCTACTTCAATCTAGACCCCCAATGGCATATCAGGGCTTCTTAGGTGTGCATGATGACGGAGAAACGCACTTGTATGGGAGGATTAAAGTCAACAAAATCGGTCGAGTTGACTGTATGAGATGAGCAATGTGAGATGCATGCGGTCAGTTGGATCTAGATTCCAGAGGGGCTACCTGCGTAACAATTGTCATACTAAGGGAAAGATCAGTTGACAAAAAATGGAATAACAAGAATATCGGACGACCTTCAAGTAATCTGCACCCCAAACGGCAAAGCTATTCGCATCCGAGGTTTCGTGCCCGAGACTTCCTATATAGTGTGCAGTTCCTCCCACAAAGTCGCAAGCAAAAACACCTCTGTTACGAAAAATTTGCAGCCTGCGTTAGGCATCCCCAAGCCTGAAAGAAACTCCAGGCCCTTACCCATCCGAGTAAACGCCAAATTTAAGGCCGAGCCCACGGACGAAGGAAGAAAGAGCCGGAACCCCTGAGGGAATAGTAGTTGTGTCCCACGTGAACCCGCCGCTAGCGTTTCGGGCCTTTCCTTGCCAGCCACAATCCCTAGTTGTTTCTGATGAGAGCTCCTGCTATCTGCCGGTACGATCCAATCGCACATACAAATTGACATATTGGTAGCCAAGTGTGGCTAAGCCAAGGTTAACCAGATTTTGCGCAGCCGCACGGTAATCCTGCTCTGTAGTTGAACACCTACGTGAGGTTAGTAAATGCGGCCTCAAGCGGTTGAAATGATCTCGCATCTTACAGGAATGCGTTATATGGGTTCCAACCCATAGGCGGTGTCCTTGCAAGTCCATTATCGAGAGCGATAGTCAGCGGCGCCAGAAACAACGCAAAAGCCACAGATAAAGTGCCAAGCATGCTGTAGTTTATTGAGGGATGCCAGAAACCTGCTGCCACGGACGACATATCTGAGAATCCTGACAGGCATTGCGGACCGCTTCAAGTGTGTATGAGATGAAACGGGCCGCCAATTCGTGTGCGCACATCATGTGGTGAGTCTTTTAACAAGAAATTCGCTAACAGCCTTCTTTGTAGAAGGGTCTTCTGGGGTCGAGAGAATCATGGTGGCTGGAACCGAGTCGACGTTTTTTGGATACTGCTTGTAAATCGGAGTCATGACGCCAATCAAAAGCGGACTCAGAATGACGCTGCTTGAGAACTTAAGGCGAGTAGGAACTCGGGACTCCGAGTCGGTTCAGGTCATGGATCCCACTGACAATAACGGAGGCTCGAATTTCTCTTACTTACGGTTCGGCAACTTGCGAGAGCCAATCACGCGATCCTGCCTCATCGATCATGCGGTTCTCCCCCTTCTAAGCTCTGGTCAAAAAATGGCGACAGGACGTGAAAATTCTTCTCTCACAGAGTTCTTGTGCACAAGACACTATCATGCTGTCTGGAGACATTGCTGATTCTCTTGTTCGATCTTCTGATCCTCTGCACGTAAGCCTTGATCATTTTCTACCGAACTTGCAAAGGTTCATTCTGCCCTAGCCTGCGAATTTGATCCCAGAGCTGTGCAAGTCATTTTACCACGTACGTGTGGTCAGGAGATGTTTTTGGCTTGTCTGGTGACGTCTGTATCAGCTTGGGTGGGTTACGGGTACAGGTGGCGGAATCTGTATTAGACAAGGGTGTGTATCAAGTCTACGACTTTCTCAACGGCAGAGCTGGACAGCGCAGGCAGAGACAAAGTCTACATTGCTCCCTCTGGCGTGCAGAAGGAGAGAATTGAACCAGGACACATCTTTGTTCTTCCATACCCTCAGCCCGCGCCATCACCTCATACGGAGCGTGTGTTTCTGCGCCGCCCTCAACTAAACCTAAAGGAATCAGCATGCACTCCACTATTCTGGAACTCCTTCGACCTCCGAGATGCTGGTAGTTGCATCCATACCCATTCTCAGCATGCTGTTATGGCCACCTTACTTTGGAAAGGACCAGTATTCACCATTTCTCATCAAGTGAGCTATCATGTGTTACGCGCACTGGTAATCATTCGCTAACCTATTTACCAGGAGGTGAGCAAATATGTAGAGGTAGAGTTACTTGTGCTACACCAACGCTGTTCTCTGCGCAGATGATCAAGGGTGTACGGGTTGGAGGCACAGGCGCCGCTTTGTCTTACCTCGATACCCTGATCGTGCCTATTATTGAAAACACCCCGTTCGAGGAAGACCTCCGTGACAGCATGGCCGAAGCTATGGTGAAATATCCTGATGCACCCGGTGTTCTCGTGCGCCGACACGGTGTCTACGTTTGGGGTATGTTTCCTGTGTAAGCTGTTCCGAGAAAATGAAATGTCTTTTCTGACTCCTTTTCAGGTAAGGATTGGGAGAAAGCTAAAACCCAAACGGAGGTTAGTTGGTATGCCCATTTTCTCCGAAGCCCTAACTCAGGTTTCTGATAGTGCTTGGACTACCTCTTTGAGATTGGTGTAAAGATGCAGCTTGCGGGGCTTCCTACAGTTCTTAACCCAATCGAGAACACAGCTGAATGATGAATCGATTAAGTGCTGTGTTAGCAATGTCTTCCTTGTACGATTTTGTCCGCGTGTATTACGAGGTATTGTGTAGTCAAATATTGATGATGATTAATTGATTAGCGTGACTGGACGTGTTTGGTCACGTGCATGATAGCATGTTGCGCGTTGGCGTTTTCGGTTTCTCGTCACACAAATTCATAAGTTCTTGTTCCTACGACGTTCGACCCCTCTATTCTTCTGGCTTTCAAATCTCGTCTATTCACGAGGCCACTAAAGTTGCATGACATACCAAAATTTGCATGACTGCAATGAGTAAGCAACTGTTCCCTTGTTGTGCGTATGCGCTGAGGCCGTTTGGGCTGCAGGGTATTACAGCAGGGTATGTTCACTTGTTATGAATCCAACTTCCATCTGGCGTCTGAGTATTATTATGGAGTATTCGGGCATGAAGGCTTCAAGGGCCAGCAGAAGGACATAGTACAAGCTGCAGTTGCTGGTTCGTCTTGTCCGTTTCTGCGGTTATTCCATATTGTACTTAGGGTTGACTTGAACCAGGGCAAGATGTCTTTGTCCTGGCTCCGACAGGAATGGGGAAAGTATGTATTGTCTATTTTGCTGGAATGTGCATGCTTCTGTCCCGGTAGAGTCTGTGCTTCCAGTTACCAGCCGTTATGGCGAAAACCGGCGTGACGTTGGTCATCTCCCCTCTATGTTGTGAGTTCATGCGAAGTGGAGAGTGCCAAATGCGGCTGAATATCGCATTACAGCTCTGATGATCAACCGTAAGTTCCATGTCTTTGTGTTCCGGCCGTGTTTACGAGTTTTTCCTAGAGGTCGAAAACTTGCGAAAGAAGGGTGTGAGCGTGGTGACTTTGAACGCTGACACGGACTCAGAGGAACGACAGCAGGTCGGTCTTTCCGATTAACTCTGGGTATATCGCAATAACGTTCGCAGATTGAGAATGATTTGCTTTCCGATCATCCCCAAATACGCCTAATGTACAGTAAGTCACCGTACACGCGTATACTTTATCAGTGACTAACAGCGCGCCAGTCTCTCCCGAGAAATATGCTACATCATATTGTACGCGTCTGTTGGATGCGGTGTACGAAAAACGTAATCTCAATCGTCTCGTCATTGATGAGGTACGGTGCAAATGGAATTGAAGGATCACATCATGGCTCAACGTCTTACCTAGGCACATTGTATATCAGAATGGGGCCATAGTTTCCGCAGTGATTATCGTCGACTGGGCAAATTCAGAGACCGTTACACCGATATCCCGATTATGGCCCTGACTGCGACCGCAACACCAATGTACGCACGTTTCGTTTGCGGCGGTTTTCTTGTTCTCACTGACTTCAGTGTTCAACGCGACATCATATACAGCCTTAAGATGGACAAGGATAACTTGTTCTATGCTCTCCACCCTTTCAATCGAGATAACCTTTTTTATGAGGTGAGTTTAAACTGGGCTGCACTGTAATCCCACATGCCTTCATCCCCTCCAGGTTCGTTACACATCGTTACTTGAACCACACGCTCGCATGCAGGAAGTCTTTGAATATATCACCTTGTTGTATCAACGACGAAACAGAGCTTCTTCGGGGATCATATATTGTCGTGCTAAGGCAACTTGCAACGAACTCTCTGCGTTCCTTCGCGGGAAGGGACTGAATGCAAAACCTTATCATCGTGGGATAAGGTCATGCTCAATCCTCTTCCTTTCATGTATTTGCATGTCCTGATATCAGATCCCGCAGTCCCGGAATTCTCAAAGAAACGCTCAAAAATTGGTCTGAAGGTGGCAATGGCGAACAGGGTGGAGTTGATTTGGTGAGTCGATTCGGTTACGTTAAGGCCTGCTGGCTAAGTTGTACTTTGTTTTGAAGGTTGTTGCTACCATCGCCTTTGGACTGGGGATAGATAAAGGCGACGTCCGGTGTGCAATATCTCAGGTCACGATGCATTTTTTATTGAACGTTTCTGTCAGATATATCATTCATTACGATCTTCCCACCAGTTTTGAAGGTAAAATTTTAAGGCTTCACAACCGCGGCAGGGGCCAGATTCTGATATAACTTGTTAGGGTACTATCAAGAGACAGGTCAGTAACGCCATATGCCTGTCATGTTCGCATTCTTGATGATCTACCAGGAAGAGCCGGAAGAGATGGCCAGGTAACGCCATTAGCCTCGCAAACTTCAGATTGCTTATAAGTGATTTTCCTCCGGAAGCCTTCTAAATGCATTCTATATTATTGTATGTATTCTCAATCTGTGCGGTTATGTCCAATCGTTTATCTTAATGAAGCAAGGGAAGACGCGGCTCGTGTCCGAGATTTAGTCACAACGTCCGATCCAAACCGCGTTAAAGATGGTTTCGAAGGCCCATCCCCAACCCAGCGAGCTGCGAGCAGCATAGATGAAGTAGGCAGGCTCGCGTTGTTCATTAAGCAATCATCTGATGCTCCTTGGTTAGTTGATCCAATATGCTGAAAATATCACAACTTGCAGGCATATAGTATGTCGATTGTTCTCAGGTTAGACGTGAGCTGTTTATTGCCAGAAATGCAGACAATATGCCGCTACTTCGGGGAAAATATCGACGACAATAACCCAGATACCGTGAAGGGTTATTGCAACAACATGTGTGACGTACGTCTTGATCTCTTAGGTCCGATTCCCTTCTGACATCTTCCTAGGTCTGTAAATACCCAGAGAAAGCGAAGATTCGAATAAAGCGGCTCACACCAAGCAGAGAACCTCAAAATACGCGTCAAGGTAGGGAATAATGAAGCAAGGAAAGTTGCATCAACCTACGCTCACCAAAATAGATACGTTGGAAGGACATGCCAAGGCGAATGCATCAGGATCACTGCAAAACGGTCCGAGAAAAAGGTCGGGAGAAAATAAAACAGGATATCCTGGCACTACCTTTTCTGGTCCTTCCGGAGTAGCGAAGAAAGCGAAAACCTGTTATGTTCCTTCACTGAGTAAGTAGACGTCGGTGATGAATGCTACCCGAAGCCTGAAACCTCCCCTTGAAGCCACCCTCCCCTTTGAGTCCGCAAAACGACTAACAAGACCATTTAAACCACCCTTTAAGAAGAAATCAGAGGACAATCAACTTATGGCCCCACGATCTGACCCATACATTACCGTTGATAAAGTTCTTACATCCGAACCTCTACGAGAACCTGAAGACCGGGATTCCGATATGATCTACGTGGAAGATCAAACAACAAAACGCCCAATATCCGAACTTCAGGGGGAACCCCCCGCGAAAGGTATGGCATAGGGGCAGTCATAACGAACCTGGATCCAGCTAAGGATTGTTTTACAAGCCCAACTTTCCGACATCGAAGTAGAACTAGAAAATCCCTCATCCGAAAAGCTGCCGGTGAGATAGGCTTCCTGCTGATGGTAGTGAATCAACTGACTGGCACGGGAACAGTTAACCAAACGGAGGAGGGGATTCAACAAAATTAGAAGGGCTCTACACTCCATAAGCGTAGACAGCCTGACAAATCCTAGTCACGTTCCAAATTTGAGCCCGGATATACGGTTGGTTCGCCCCTGCTTATTGGTTTCTCGAAAGCTGACATCCGACAAGAGAACAAGTCCTTTGCGACTCGGCCCGTGAAGTAGAGTTCGCAGCTTTTTCTTTATCGGCGACGACTGATGGATACCATGCCCAAATTGAGAGAGTTACCCGAACTGTTCTTCATATGGCAGGAACGTCGGAAGACGGGAGTAGTGATGAGGACTTAACAGACGATGTTCAAGATTTGATGGATATCTTACAGCGACATTGTGTACTGTGGCAGAAAAAAAGGAGACAACAAGGGTAATCGCTCCATAGCTCATGGCGCTCTCGAAGAATCCACATGAATAGTCCAGACACGAACGCCTTCTTCCTTGGTCATCATGTCTATTAACTTAGGTTTTCCGTGTGCTGGATTCAAACAGAATATAGCTGATGTGCCCGCGAAGGTTGTTCCTGGTGATTGACATTAGCCATTCCGTTACACCCCTATAGTGATTCGTATACCCACCATTTTCTGCGCCTGTTCGGTTACACATGACAACTGTGGTAGTCTTGCTGGAGCTGGAACTTGACGCGACCAGGTTGGCCTCTGTGCCGCTGTGACTGTACCACAGAGGGCGCAATCGGGCTGCCCAGTATTGGAGTGTGGTCCACGAGGGCTCATCGTCGGGTTCGTGGCCTGGATCAAGCCAGGCATTCAATAGGACCAGTATATCCGTTCCCTGAGACCGACAATAATCGGCAAGTTCGTATGGCCCGGTTTCAAGTTTCCAGTCACTGGGTGGGAAAGGATTGAGATCCATGCAGATGGCTAGAGTGACATTATGCAAGGGGGGTGGGAGATTGAAAGTAGCGAAACCGGAGCCTGAAAGGACCCACTGTCAGTTCTGGATTCAGTAGAGGAGCCAAAGAGACGAGCTACACCTGCAGCAGCCCAAGTCTTGTCCGTCCTGAACAAATTTGTCTTCCTGTAACCACCAATCCATTCTCCTGCAGGCCCATACATTACCGCGCTATTGGCACCCACAATCCGACGTTCTTTTGCTGAGCTTGGTTCCGACAAGTCCCCGTCCATATAGTCAGTGTCCTGAATCACAACCTGGTCATTCTGAGTACATTGTTGGAGTTCATCCGATTCCAATAGTTCGGGGTATCCGGCAACGACATAACATCCCAGTCGTTTAGCAATATCGGAGCAGAAAACCGATGTAGTGCCAACGCGCGGTTTCTCTAAGAATGGCGTGATTGCGCTGGCACTCTCGAAGCAGTAACCTGTGTAAACTAATACATGAATACTCAACTTCCCTCTTTTTATCAGCGCACCAGTGAAAGCCATCTCCGGAAAGCATAGAAGATCCAGAGAGCCTGGCTGAAGGCTTTGAACAACTCTTGTTAAAGGTATGATACTTCGGAATTTACGGAGATATGCAACCTATCAGTCAGATCCTTGGCTCGCCTCAAGTTCGCTTGGACTTGGCCTAGCTAATGTGGGTGAGCTATGCCACCTAAAAGATGAAGCTGAAGTTCTGTCATCCTGACCTTGGGCGAAAATTGGACAAGTCCGATCCGGAGTTTCAGCCTTGGAAGAGATCCAGCAGCCATACTATCCAGGGCCAGGGGGCCAACAAAAAGCTTGGTTGAAGAGCACGCTGACCCTGAGAGACTTGTTTCCTTAGTGAATTACATATGACGTAATTGACCTCAACCCGGTAAATGGTCACCGCCGCCATGAAAGATGAGTTTTATTGACAACCGGGGACACTCTTTGAGATATACGAAACATCCCGCAACTATTTCTGGGGAGCGATACTAACCCTATCCAGATTTCTCCAGTAATTCCATAACCATTGGGAGTTGTGGACGAGTTTTGTCAGCGCCCTTCACATAGGGACCCGCGATACCGTTCATAGTCCACCCAATCTGCTTCCTGGAGAGGGAGAACCGGAATGTGCTGATGAGGACAGACAACACAACCTCTGACAGCAAACATCAAGTGGAAATCACAACCAAGAACGGCCAGGGTGCTTACTCATTTCCAGCTGTGAGAATTTAAATCCACTAGAAGACATGATCAGCACGGAGCGAAAAGAACATTCTTCTGCCTCACATGCATGCGCGACTGCCTCCCATAAATGTCATCCTAAGAGTCCAAATTAGAGCATATCACTAAGGAATCTGCTGCCGACGCTCACAGATGAGAATAAATGCCCGGCATATGTGCTTCTATGACGGATTCTGGAAGAGGGGATAACCACCTTTCAGGCTTCCACTCGTAAGAATCCGGACCCCAGAGCTCCGGGTTGCAGTTTGCACCTAAGGCCGAGACTATAATGTTTGTCCCTTTCGGCACGAAAACCTCCGTTCTCTCTTGGCCGTCGGCCCCCTTCAAAGGCTTTGAAAGGGGAAGGACCATGTCTTTACGTGCCCTAGTTTATTGGGATGTTTAATATGAAGAGTATCCTGTTAATGAATACGTACGTGCGCAGAAAAGCCAGATTTACGGGAGGGAATCTAAAATGCGCGTTTTCAGATGCTATGGTGTAGCGGAAAGTGGAGAACTTACACTCGGAGAGTTTCCCTACAGACAGCATCAAGATAGGGGAGAGTAACAAGCTGGTCATAGCTCAATTGTCCGTTCATTTGTGCTTCCTTGATTTCATCTCTCAGCTTGTCTTGGACATGCGGGTACGTGGCGAGCAACTGTAAAATTCGTGACAGAGCCGACGAAGTTGTGTCCATTCCAGCAAAGACTAGTGACCTGGCCATAAATATTAGTATCAAAACTTTTGAGAGTTGCAACATTCAAACGCACGAAACCTACGCGGGACTCCGAATCAGCAAAGATGTCCGATGAGTTCACACGAAACCCACCTGTCCAATCACTTCGGAGTCCGTAAGACGATCCTCTGCAGAGGCAGTGGCGTTGGCTCTCACTATACTTTCCGTTAGCCGCATCCGGTGATATACCATGGCACGTAGGACCAACTGAGGATACTGATGATGTCCTTCTTGCTCCGCATCTCTGCAGCAATCTGAGGATCCGCACTTTTCATTGCCTCTTTTTTCGCTCTGATAATCTCGACAGAGGTTTGATACATGATGTCAATGACCTCCTTCAGGTCCTGAACGCGCTTGGAAGGGATGTGCTCGACAATAAACCTCTTCAAACGCGGAAGCTTAACTTTCGCCGCGATATGAAAAGCAAACTGATTGGCAAAGAACCCAACAGGACCACCGGCGAGTGAACTAGAGCGAAGAGTGAGTGGTTGGTGGAAACCCACAGCAAGTTATCTACTTACACAAATCTTTTCACAGATCTACTGTATGGGTGATAATCGTTGTCATCTTCTAACGAGTCGAACGAGTAACCCATGCCACTCTGGCCAATGAGCTCCAGGGCTGTACGTGTCATCCAGTGTAAAATATCAATTTCTTGTGGCCCTGTCTCTACTTTCTTCACTAACACGCGTTTCAACTGGTACGTTGTGATCAGAGTTATATACGAGTAGTCAGGGGGAAGATACGGACCCTGCCTGTGACCTCGTAGAAAAGAGGGACTTCGGACATCACTAAAGCACGCCAGATTCTGGAATGATGGTGACTTACTCATTTCCCGCATATGATTGATCGAGAAGACAGGATTCAACATCTTTCTCTGCTTTCGGTGTTGATCACCTAGTGTCGTCTCATTAATATAGTAAAGCTCTATAATGTTAAGGATAGCTCACTCAAAGTTGACAAAAGTCCCTCGCCGAAGTAAGCATTGTTACGGCTGCAATGGATGAGCTGCATCCAAATCATTGAACATATGTAGCACCTACTCCATCAAAGCTACTGATGGTTCGTAAATCCATTGATCCTGGTCAACGGCGCGATCAAAATACGTTCATAAAGGAGAACCCTTTGAGATATACCTTAACAAAAATATGGTGCAAGGCTTTCGGGTCGAATGTCAAGAGCAAGCGTTCCTTGGATGGGCGATCTCAGTCAGCTAAACAGCGATACCAATAACAATACGTACCCCCAACGCTCCTTTGACCTTCATAGTAGTTCCATCTATAGGACGTCGATGGCTGAGTGGATGGGTTGCTGCTGTGGAGTGGAGACCTACAGTGTTCCAGAATATACTTGTGGAAGTCCCATCCCTCCGAATCATATAGTTTAGGAATATTCCCTTGGCTCGGATTAGAGGAAATGGAATCGAATGGGTAAAGAGGGCGTACCGAAAAGAAGCGAAGACGAGGGCGGACCCGGAAGAATATCTAACGGCGACTTGGCCAAGAATCTGCGGAATACTTTCCAAGCAAGCCAAGAAACCAAAGAGAACGCAAGAGCGCGCACGAGGGCTGAAAGTGCCATCAAAATATGGATATCGGAGGTGTTGGACAATAAGGCAGTGTACGACGATGAAAGCACGTTGTAGTGATATATATACCAAAGGTTGACGTGGTCACACTATCGATCGGAGCTTCTGAGGTAAGGTAATGAAAAATTACTTGGGCCATTTGCTCCTACCTCAGGAAGCACCACGGTCGGGTCTTGACTAGGATTACATTTCCGACACGAAGCTAATTATAGGCATCCGGCCCTGGGCTTGAAACCCTATCCTTGTGATATTGGGGTTGCAGGGCAGGTGACCTTGCGGCACCAAGATCACGTTCACTTGGGACGTGAGGTATAGGGCATTCTCCATGGCTCAGTTCCATGACCCGCAATATGTGTCGTTACGATGAATGTCAGAAGAGAACGGAGTAAACGGAAGGTTCGAGAGAAATGACCAGATGGAGGCTTCATGGGTGCTTCTCTGGAATTGATTCCTTGTTTAGATGTCGACGTCGCACGCTGTTGGTGCGGAGTATCAGCTGGTCTCTATTTGACATCCATTATTCAGGCCCTTGGGGGGCTTATTCGCCATACGTCAACAACGATAGAGCCCTTGCTCCAGTGAGCTGCGCGGTCACTGCCACTGTCAGTACAGTGTCGAAGTTGTGTTTGTAGTGCTGGACTGACTCTTGGATGCCTCGCGCGATGACAAGGCCGAGCACAACAGGTCCTAACTTCGGTCTCATCAGCCACATTATTCTGATATTCCGGCTACGTTCTTAACGGGTCTCGTGAGAATATATTCTCACTGGGGGGTTAGACTGACCTTGTGCCGCTCCAAAGTTTGTCAACACCGAGAGCTTCTGGCGACATACGATAGATGGTAGCAGGCGAGAGATTCTTTCCGAGGGCCGGGCCCGCCTGGACCTGTTTTTGCCTCATAGAGCCCGCCTTTTTGAGCCCTAGCATTCATTGGGACGTGGACAAAACGCACCACGGTGTATCTATGCTCATTGCCCGATCTGATCATCGGATGCTTGCGTTCGAGGCACTCGGCATGTTTTCCCTTCGCAAATGAGGTAAATTGCTCTATGACGACATGAGGGAGGCGATCTTCAGCTCCCAGAACTCTCCGATAATCTCAAGTTCCTCGCAATAGGAAGTCCCTAATCCACACGAGAGCTGTTAGACTCTAACTTGGTATGAGCTGGCCAGTAGCACGAGGATGGCATAGTTGCGGATGAACATGAATAAGCAGCCACACAACTCTCTCGATGGGTTGTCTTGGACGAAGCTCATGTCTACTGTGATAAGGCGCATCTTGGTCTCACCTGTAGCGGCAGCCTGTTTTCAGGTCAACTGAAACCATATCATTTACGTTCTGCAGCAAACACGGAATTTTATCCTGCCCCTGCTGTACGTACTGGACATACCAGCTTGAGTCACACGATGCGCAGTTCGAGAGGGCAGAGGCGAATACAAGAGAGTCGATGAGCTGGAACGGGAATCAAATCGGGGCGAATATTCACACCCTTTCACATAGAGGAATTCACGTCCTCACAGGGTAATCACAAATATACAAATGATACTTGACGAGTTCGGATGTCCTCAGAAAATCTCATCGCTCCAACTCCCATATTCTTCTATCCCGGCCTGAATGGCTTGTATATGGCGCTTTGCCTTATCAAGAACCCGAGGGTGCAAAGGTAGGCGGAATGGAGGATGCTCGAGAGTTGAGAGGCGATAGAAGAGCGCTGCAGCCTTCGAAACGTTCCCTGCGATCGGATGGAGCTTGTCGGGCGTCATCCATTTCCTAGAAATGTTGGTTCCGAGGCTTGGATCGGTATAAGCAGGGTGGGGCGGTAGAACCACTAGGTTCTCATTGATCACTTTTGTGTTGAAGGGACCAGGCTCAAGAATAGTAATCTGTGATGAGAGGAAACCATAAACATTTGTGTCACCTTGGTTAGCCGGCTTGTTGATGACGCACTTTGATATTCCACCCAGGATCTATTTCTTGTGAGAGTGCCTCTGTGAAGATCTCAAGTGCTAGGTAGTTAAGTGAGGTGTGGCAAACGAACGGGGGATATACTGAACGCACCAGCTTTACTAAACCATACCGGAGATGACCGCAGCCAAAAGATGTAGTTACGACTCAAAAGACAGGAACGAATACAATGTAATTACTCACGAGGCGCCGTAATATGCCGTTCCAGGAATTCCTTGGAGAGCTGAACCCGATGAATTCTGCAGGAGCCTCCCTCCAGGGGGCATGTTCTCTCGGAAATGCTTGATAGCTTCCTTGGACACGTTTGCAGCTCCCCAAAAGTTGATCTGACAAGATGGTTCATGCATGAGTGTTGGCTGTCCTCGGAACGTACATAATTCACGTACATCAAATAGGGTTCTGCCCAATTCTTCTGGTACCTGCTCCACTTCGCCAATAGCTTGGGTGCACCCGGCATTATTGAAAACTACATCAATTCTTCCATATCGCTCCTTGATCGTCGCAAAAGCTGCCGTTACTTCCTTTGAGTTCGTCACATCAAGTTTGAGGACGACTAGTCTTCCTTTCTTCGCGTGATTCGGGTATTTAGAGATGAGGGTATCGCTCCCGGGGTTACGCATGGTGGCAACCACAACTTCGTCGTTCTCCAAGGCATGGCAAGCAAGTGCGTAACCAAATCCTGATGAGGCACCTACGACCGATAATCGTGGTGAATAAAGGAATTCGGCTGTGAGCACTACACTAACCTGTGACTGGTGAGCCAAGGAGTAAGGCATTAGCATGCAAGATGTGGATCATGATAGGAGATGTACCCACTCAGCCAAACCCTAGGAGAAGGACAAACCAGCATGATGAGACAAGGTGTGGGTATGAAAGTAGAAAGGAAACAGAGTGACAATGACCCTTGCTGCATAAGTCCTTAAGTAGCCAACCTGTTTTCATTTTACCCTGAAAGCACAATGGGAAAGGTGTGTCAGCATGTAAGATGGCATTTCGAAGGACGCGAATGACAGGTTTTCTGGCGAAGCGAACCGCCATCCTCAGGAGACTACATATTTGGGTGGAACGAGGGATTAGACTGATGATGAGATGGCCTCTATAGCTGCACCTACGCTACACAGAGGCGCATTTTCCTGGGATGCAAATGTGGACTCGGACCCGTCAGGCATAAGTGGGATCGCTGTTGTAGGGATCAGCCTGACTTGGGTGCTGCTTTATCAAAGTTGTTTGGATCTGTCCCTCACGTCGGGAAGGGCTTTCCTGATTCGATCAATTCAAACTGTTCGAGAATGGCCTGACACTTAGTTGGAGCTTGTTTGGCCACTGATATGTCGCTAGACGACGTCAAGTATGCCTAACGTGACATGTGGAAGCATAGTTAAAGTAAGATATTGACTTAAGGTTGCCGGTAGGTCAGCTGATGCCTGAGTATGGTTGGCGAGACGTCTGAGGTTCAAATTCACACGCAAGCACTTAATCCCACGCTCAAGTGCCTGGTGTCAGGTCCCTCCAAACATTGTATCCCTGAAATCTGGACAAATTTCTAGACCTTTTTGAATCATGTCAACAAGAAATACATGAACCTATTGTCAGAAAGCATGGGAATATTTTCTGGTCCAGACATAAGCTCCTGAAATGCAGAATTTTGGGATGTAACATTTGTAGTGACAATCTGGGGTTCTATTTCTCCTCACAGAAAAAAGCTCACTGAATCACATATAGCCCAATGTCCACCTCAAGTATAGTATACCCCATGTAAATTGCTTGAAATCAACCATCATTATCCAAAAAAATCTAAAGTCTATTGTAGAGTAGAAAGCTGGTATCAAGTCCTGTTATCCAAAGATATTTAAAAGCCAAATGCTGTAATAGTTAACACTTATAGATCCATTGATAGTACTTATGTTATTCTATGGGTTGTCTTCTGTATTGCTTATCAATCAATATCCCAACTATTGTTGTTATGAATATTACAAGCCCTGAGTACACTGAGGACTCTGAGATAGCCAAAGGTAAAGAGCTTACTGAATGGGAGTTGGTGAAGAGGATGATACACAGCTTGTGGAACACAGTCATGGAATTGTGAAACACTATTAACTAGGAGATCTGTGAGATTGTTAATGATGCTAGCAGATATCATAATGTGTACTTTCCTTGTAATGACAATTTGTGAAGCAAAGACTATTTTTGTCTATATTCTATTTTGGACTTATGCTATATTTTACTTGATGCAGTTTTCTAACATATGCATTCTATCTTTGCCAGTCTTTTTATGCTTACTTCTAGCAAGCACTTAGCTATATGTCTAGCTGATGATTATTTTATGCCTCTGTAATATTGCTACTAGTATATTGATTTTGTGAACCCTCCAGGTTTACTAGAGCTAAGACCTTACTCACACTGAACATACAAGAAGCCTAATGTATTGGGTATATGTAGTAGTGTTTCTAAGGTCAGCTATCCTAACAACAGCTGGCATCAAGACTTATGAAAAGCATAGAGTGATGGGTCAAACAATCTATCAAGGGTGATGACAAAATAATAACAAAATTAATATAATATTAAATAATAATGAGCAAATATCAATAGCAAGAAGGAATGTCTGTTAGGATGGTCCTTATCACTGGTCACCTATGCTTAAGCTAAGAGGCAGTTATCTCAGTAGATTGGTTTGCAAGTGCTAGGATGTTACAATTGTCTTCTTCTTTCATGCTATCTATTATGACCTTTGTATGAACTCAGGTTGCAACTAGGCAAAGACTTGAGGATGAGCAAAGGGGAAAGAACTAGTTGGTAAAGTATAAGGAATATGGGTGTGCTATCTAGGATTTATATACCATATGGGAGAGAGCTAATAATAGATGAAACAAGAAGATGAGTAAGTGGGTGACTAAGGTGATCTATGAGAAAGGGCTGAAAGACAAGGTAAAATAGTAAGCTGAGTAAGTGTGTGCTAAATATAGATGAGACTGTAACATCACCTTCCTCTTAAGGTGTTATAACTGTATGAAACTACTGTAGAGGTCTGTGTAAGTTACAATATACTAGGAAAGTGAAATGAGGAAAGTTTGGGCTTCTTTGAATATTGGGGGTTCATGTAGTCAATGGGTGACTCTGCAAGTGATATCCTTCTTGTTGAAACTGATGAAGAACTAGTTTGTAGCCTTCTTCCAGGCAATGAAGAATGGGGCATGGTCAGGACCTCCACTATACATGGGGATCATGGTGTCTTGGTAGGTGGCCCCAGTATTGCTATGCTTCTCAATTACCACCTGTAGTATTTGTTCCCAGTACTCTTCATCTTCTTTTCCATGTTTTTTAAGGTCTTGAATGAGATAGGGGGTATGCATCTTTTAACTGCTGTGGGGCTGGTGCATTTGGGAGTGAGGAAGGCAATAAGGTGTTGGACTTTGTCTTCAATAGTGGGAGTAGGATTTTCTTCTTCATTAGAGCTGATGTCTGTCAAGGGTTGACAGTGTGTGGTAGGTTAAGTTGGTAAACATTCACCATGAGGGAATAGGTCTTTCCCTTGAGTGGCTACCATGAGGCAGGCTATAAAGCACTCCTTTTCTTTGTTATTGGACAAGGGGAGTTTGGAGAGTTGTTCTGATATCATGACAAGGATGTTGGTGAACCTATCATCTATGTCAGAGACAAGGAAGTTATTGGTGTCATAGAGGATGATGTAGATATATTGGTTCATTTGGTTTGCTCTTCCTGAGTCCCTGGCTAACTTCTATACTTATGGGATGACTGTTTGGACTGCTTGGTTGAATAGTTGGGTAGCCTCTTATATGTCTTTATATACTCATCAGAGATGGATGATGTCTCATATGAGCTATATATATTCCTCATATTGCTTGGTGGGGTTGTTGTTATTATATTATGAACTTACCCCAACTGTTCTGTGCCAACATCATCTAATACACCCTCATCCACAAACTCAGCCTCCCTAATGCCTCCCAAGGCACTCCTACTAATACTAATGACTCTGCCAGTGACTTAACTTGCTACTACAATGAAGCTTTTGCCAACTGATGCCTTCCTGGCCATGTATTCCTCTTCTCTGAAGACTGGCCAACTCTTGGTCCTCTGTTCTACTCTACTGACTGTATAATGACTGAAATATTATGTATAGCCTGGGAGAATGCTCCCTTTACTCATGTCTTTGACCCTGATAGCTTGTATATTCAAACTATTGCCAATGATTTCAACTTGTTATGGACCCACAGTTGGAAGATAATTTCTTATGCTAGAGAACCAATTGTATTCCTCCATCCTTACATGATGTACCCACTGGAGGTCATTTCCTATATCATCAAGTATGAAGTCACACATGGACTCTACTTTTAAGAAGTAGAAGTCTATTGCATTGATCCTAACTCCAAGGATCCTCCCTCTATTCCTCTAGAATATACCCAGCTTCCTCCACTCTTCAGTATTGACTCCAATGTCCCTAGTATCAACAAGTCACTCTTAGAAGAACCTACCATTGCTCTACCTTTACCTCCTCCTTACCCACCTCCCTATGTCACTGTGGATATTTTCTCATCATTGTCATCATCACAGTCACCACACTGCAGTCCTATAATCAAGTCAGACTCTTCTGACTCCCCACTTATAGGAAACTTTACAGTTCCCTCCTCTGCCTTGTCCCCTGACTTGTTCACCTCTGACTCCTCTAATAGATAGCTTCACCCAGACCTGGACTTGTAGTATACACCTCTTGTCTATTGATTAGAATGTATAGACAACATCTCTTAGTATTACTCCTTTGTCTCTCTCTCTCTCTCTGATTCTCTCTCAACAACTCATCTTTATACTATTCTTGGACTTGATCTATTTCTATCTCTTTTAGTCTACTTCTATTCTTGCCTTATCTCTGCTCCATAGTTATATATTGCCTAGACTTAGCTCTGTGTTATCATAGTTTCCTGATTAGGACTTTAGATGTAGCACTTAAATAGCTACTCCTATACTGAAAGCATAAGCTTCTAATATTCTTAAATCTCAAATCACTTCTTGTGCTCTTTGTGATTGATGTTAGCTGATGATCAATGTGGTAGTAGACTCTCTATTGGTCATACTCTCAACTGATAGAAGTCTGACCTCTAAGTGTGCTTAATTGGACACTTGCCTCACCACCTACTTACTGTTATCCTTCTTGGTAGATCCTAGTGCTTGCAAACTATCTACTGAGATAGCCACCCCCTAGCTTAAGCATAGGTGACTGGTAATAAGGACCACTCTAACATCTACCAAAAAGGATGACAGTAAGAAGGTGGCAAGACAAGTGTCCAATTAAGCACACTTAGAGGTTGAACTTCTATCAGTTGAGAGTTTGACCAATAGAGAGTTTACTACCACACTAATTGTTGACTAATATCAATCACAAAGAGTACAAGAAGTGATTTGAGATTTAAGAATATTGGAAGCTTGCACTTTCAGTACAAGAGTGGCTATTTAAGCACTATGTCTAAAGTCCTAATTAGGAAGCTATAATGATATAGTACTAAGTCCAAAGTCAATCAGAGATACATAACTACAGAGTGGAGATGAGACAAGAATAAAACTAGGTTAAGGAATAGAAATAGATCAAGTCTAAGAATAGTACAAGGGGAATCATAGGGGAGAGAGAGAAAGAGAAGAGAATAGTACTAAGAGATATAAGTCCATACATTCTGATCAATAGACAAAGGGCATATACTACAAGTCTAGGTCTGGGTGAAGTCATCTATTAGAAGAGTCAGAAGTAAATGAGTCAGGGGATGAGGCAAAAGAGGGAACTGTGAAGTTCCTGATAAGTAGAGAGTCAGAAGAGTCTGACTCAATCTGTTACAAATATTGCAGACTCCAAGACCACTGAGGAGACTGAAGAGACTGAAGAGCAGTCTTACAAAGAATGGGATTTGATGAAGCACATGATAGTCAGCCTCTGGCAGGAAACCACCAAGTTGCAACAGATGCTTGATTGGGAAATGTACAAGAAGGTAGATGAAGCATGTTGTTACCGTGGAGTATACTTCCCTTGCGATGATGATCTGTGATTGAACACTGAACTTACCACTTCCATCTTTAGACAGTTTCTATTATTAGGACTAGGTATAAGTTTCATCTCCTCTGTCATATTTATGCTGCATCAAATATGTTCACCCCTGCAGACTTTTACCTTATGACATATGCACTCCTCTTCTATTCATGCCCTATACTTTATGCTTTCCTTTTATATGCCTTTCCTCTCTTATTCATCTTCTATGCTACAATTGATCTACTTCCTTAAGTAGTCAATGGGACTAGTATATGTACATTGCTTGGACATGTAGATTAGGCAAGTCTAATCTTAATGTGTGTTACTTACTCCTGGAACTTGAATAAGTCCTTGAGCAACAATAGCATGTTAAGTCTACATCTTTTTGCCCTTGTGGATAGCTTTTCCCTCTCTGGCTTCTCCTCAACATCTTGTCCATTGGAGTGTGCGATCTAAACAAGTTCACTGCCTAGAGACAACATGAACAGCCACCCAAGGTTAAACAGAGTAGCTCCTACTGACCTGTATAGGACTAGGACCTCTGCTCGTCTCTCTTACAAGGATAGGCTTCAACTTAGGCATTGCTAAGCCAAAGAAGAAACCTTGTAACACAATCATTGGACTGTGGTGTGGTGATTGTGATAATGACAATGATGAGGAGGCATCTGCAGTGATGTAGGGAGGCAGGTAAGGAGGAGATAGAGGTAGAGCAATGGCAGGTTCTTCTGGAGGTGATTTGTCAATGCTGGGAATGTTAGAGTCAACACTGAAGAGTAGAGGAAGCTGGGTATACCACAGAGGAATAGAGGGAGGATCCTTGGAGTTAGGATCAATGCAGTAGACTTCTACTTCTTGAAAGTGGAGTCCATATGTGACTTCATACTTAATAATATGAGGGATGACTTTCAGTAGGTACATCATGTAGGGATGAAGGAATACAAGCAGTTCTCCAGCATAAGGGATCAGCTTTCAGCTGTGGGCCCATGACAAGTTGAAGTCATTGGTGATTGTTTGAATATACAAGTGATTGGGGTCAAATACATGAGTGAAGGGAGCATTCTCCCAAGTGATGCATAGGATCTCAGTCATCATTCAGTTGGTGGAGTAGAATAGAGGGCTAGGTGTCAGCCAGTCTTCTGAGAAGAGAAATGCATGACTGAGAGGCATCAATTGGCAAAAGCCTTATTGTGATAGCAAGTCAAGTTACTGGCAGGGTTATTGGTATCAGTTGTAGTGCTTCAAGAGGTATTGGGTAGACTGAGCTCATGGATAAGGGCATGATAAATGACATTGGTGTGGGATGGCTGGAGTGAGTTCATAACACTGTAGGGTGACATCAATCCCATTGTCAGGTACCCCAACTAGGAATACCACATTCAATAATGTACTCTACCTCTTACCATTGTAAAACTCTTGCCTCCCAACCTCCTTAGGGTGTACATGCAAGGCTTCTGGCTTTGCCTTGGGGTAGGGCATATTGCTTCTGACTGTCCTAACCACTAATGTCAATTCTATCAAGGATGAAACCACCACTTGTGGCAATGCACCCAATGTCCTCAGACTCCCATCATCCCTTCTTGATACCAGTCTGCTGTTAATGGTCCTACATATGAAGAAGCCAAGAAGCATGTCCAGTTTCTCACCAATGCTCTGACTTTAAGACAATGAGGCTGACAGAACATCTTATACAAAGATGCCTTCACTCTCATTCCCAAACCTATTCCCTGTGATTGGAGTTCATTGGAAAATACCACTACTGAGTATACCTTCAACCCCATCATGAAACAGACTAGAGGACATGTTACTGTCTACTGTCAACAATGTTCCCATTTTAAACCAATCTAAATGACATCTCACAGAGGTCAACACTTGCTATAGGTAGATTAATCCAGAGTTCAATCATACAAAGGGGATAATGTTACAATTGTCTTCTTCTTTCATGCCATCACTGTCATCTTTCATCACTTTCCTCCTTGTCTTCTGTCATCTTCCTCCACTGTCTCACTACTTAGTCTCTTGTGTTGCCTGACTCATACCTCAGCCATCAGCCATACCTCATCTCTTATGAGTTGTACTATACTTAGCATTTGGACTTGGTGTTACCTATTATAGATAGTTCTCCATTTGAGTAGATCTAGCATCTCACCTTGGACTTGGTCTAGTATTATTAGAACACTGAGGTAGTTATGAGCCACTTGATGTGGACATGTAATATAGTGTCCTCTCTACTATTAAAGTAGCTCATAAAGTAAGTAGAACTTAGTTTTATGATCACTTGTACATAGTGTGAGAATAGCAGGCTCTTCTTCTGCTCTATCTTCTTACTGCATGAGAGCCCTACCTGCTTCAACAGGATGACTAGTGTAACAGCTAAACCTCTGGAGAGGCCTGCAACCTTATAAGCTGTATCCCTCCTAGTGGCAGTCCCTGCAAGATTTCCAACCAGCCTCTATTTCACTTGTGAATGGATGGGCATTCCATTTAGGAACTTAATAGTGTCAGGTTGTCTTGGGACAGTATCTCTCCACATTGGTGCAACATCCATACCATGCCTAAGTAACACTGCATGAAGAAATTTATTTTTGTCCACATTAGTGCTGCATATGGCCTAGCCTCCTCAGTGAGCCAAGGGTCTGACAAGTTGTTGCCCAGGAAAAAAGAAATGAGATCCCAGTTCTTAAGGATCTTGAAACACTGAATCATTGAGTAATACAGTCAACTCTGTCATAACTCATTGTATTTTGTCCCATGTTCAGGCTATGGGGTATAACAGAATATAGGTTATAAGAGAGCTAAACAATGAAAAAAAAGCTGACTTTGCCACCAAGAAGCACTACAGATTTTGGTGGAGTATGGATAACAGCAGGCATGGATTATGAGAGTTGACTGTACTCATACTGATGTTACATAGATCCAGAAAGCATCAACATGAGATGGCAAACACCACAACTTATCAAGTCAATGTAACATACAACTCATGTTGCAGCAATGTAAAGATGAGATCCATTACAAGGTTTTATACCAGTTAGCAGAAAATATTCACAAAATATTGTTCTCAGAAAATCTCATCACTCCACGCCACATACTCATCCACACTCTTCTGTATACTCTCAATCCTCACCTTGGCACAATGAATGGTAACCGGATGCAACGGCAACCTAAACGGCGGATCATCCATCCCGGCCACACGATAAAACAATTTGGCGCCTTTTTCCGGGTCCCCTGCGATCTTGTACAGTTCCCCAGAAGACATCCAGAGCTTTGTCGGGTTAGCTCCGAGGGTCGGCGAAGGATATGACGGATGTGTAGGTAGGACAAGCATATTGTCTTTGATGGCTTTGGTGTTGAAGGGTCCAGATTCAATTATGGTGATCTATGAAACGATGAGACTTTTTGGTGCCAAGGGGTTGTGGACCTACTTACTTTGATGTTCCAGCGCGGATCGATTTCTTGAGAAAGTGCCTCTGTGATGCTTTCGAGTGCTGAATAGAACCAATGAAGATATCCCTTTCATGTAATAATGTCATACGTAACATACCAGCTTTCCTTTACGTGGGGAAATATGAGCATCAGTAAAACATCGTCATAACGGCAGAAGTGGGAGTACGTACGAGGCACCATAATATGACGCTCCAGGATTACAAGCCAACACAGAACAGGAGGAATTCTGGAGAAGTCGGCCGCCTGGGGGATTGTTCTCTCGGAAAGCCTTGACCGTTTCTTTCATGACATTGGCGGCTCCCCAGAAATTCGTCTGCACACGTGAATCAGTCCATATCAAATGTCGTCGGCAAGGTGGAACCGAATACGTACGTCAAACAAGGCCCTTGCCTTGTCTTCCGGGATTCCCTCAAATTCGCCGATAATCGCCCATCCGGCGTTGTTGAATACGACGTCGATGCGGCCATATTTTTCTTTGGTGGCCTTAAACATGTCTGCGATTTCTTGTGCATTCGTTACATCGAGCTTGAGAGTGAGGAGTTTGCCGTTGGAGACTTGGCTGGTGTATTTGGATGTGAGAGGCTCAGCGGAGGAGACGGGGTTGCGCATGGTGGCGACAACGGTGTCGCCGTTGTCGAGAGCATGGCAGGCGAGGTAATAGCCAAAACCGGTCGAGGCACCTGTGCAACGTGAGGAGGTGCTATGAAGACCAGACGCGAGAAATCTAACCAGTGACTGTAGAGCTGTGAGTAGAGGGGTAAAAACACGGCAGAAGGAGCGCACTTACTCAACCAGACGCGTGAAGAGGACATGAAAGTAGAGACGAGCAGCAATTATTGAAGGCGTGGGCCATTAAATATTCTGACGAGCGTTCCGAACCGACCATGACAGACACCAAATTGGGGCGCATGCTAGCCAAAACTGTAGAACACAAGCAAGAAAATTCCCTGGGCAATAGAGTCCCTGCGCGACATGTAGAGTTGGTCAAGAGTCAAGAGACATGTGCTGCCAGGGGTGATGAGGTCATAGAGTTACATAATCTTGAGGGTTATCGATGGAGAGATTGTTGTGTGGAGAACAGAGACGGCAATGGGCAACAGTGCGTCGTCCACCGCCCAGCAGCGCACAGGCAGGCCCACAGATGCAAAGTTCGACGACAAAGACCGCACACGCTCGCCCTCCCCGGCACCGGGCGTGCCACACCCTTCCATGCGCACAAAGAAAAAGTCCCTCGAGCTTCCAGGCTTCAACCGCTCAACAATGACCACAGCACAGCCCAGAGGCCGCCAGAAAACTCCTCCAAAGAGCCAGGCTATCAACATCCCAAAGCCCTCCACAGATACCCCACCAACACGCAGACCCCAGAACAACTTTTCGTCCACAGACCTCATTGTCCCCGCCACTCACCTCCCTTTTCCTCCAACCCAGCGCCCACATGGATCCGTATCCTCCTACGGTGGCGGTCGCCGCTCACGTGGTGGTCCCCAACCCATGCCAAGCATCTACCACGATCCGTCTCATCGTCAGCCCTCCCATGCCCACTCCCACCACCGTCCACCCACACCTCCATCCCCGACGCCCTTTGTCAAGGAAGTTGTCCGGTCCTCCATACCCATTGGACTCCTAACCGGCGCAGACGCCAAGCCAGAGGGTGAAGACGAAGAGGAACCCGCCGCACCTGCACGTTCCGAGGACCCCTCAGAACCTGTCGCAGTCAAGATCACCTGGCGTGGTGGTGGCAAAAATGTCGTACTTGCACGTGCAGGAGATGACGACTGGAATGGCCGCCAACCCATGGAACGCGAGTTCGTATTCTACTCCCCTCCCCTCTCATCTCGTCATTTGCTCATAGCAGTCTAGGAACCCACTATCAAACACATGGACAGCCGTAGTATACCTTCTCCCAGGAACACATCACATCCGTTTCCTCGTGGATGACCAGTGGCGTGTTTCTGACGAATTTCCAACTGCCGTCGACGACCAAGGCTCCCTCGCCAACTATGTCAACGTCCAACCCCACACTCCACCTAGCCAAAGCACACCTCTACCCCCAGTTATCCCACAACAACACCCCACCCCTCAACGCCCACACGTCCCCGGTCAGTCTTTCTGGTCCGCTGGCTCTTCCGTTGATGACGGCGCCGATGACTACCGGCCCTCCAACCAACAAAATCTCCATGCTCAAGTCACCCAAGCCAAGTGGACCAACGTCCTCCCACCAGAACTTATCGAAGCGGCACGAGAGGAAGAGGCCTACCTCACCGCTTCAGCTGGACAGTACGACGCCACTGCAAGGAGTGTTCACGTCTCCGGGTTTGTCCCAGCGCCCAACATCCCACCTGCACCTGGCATGCCACGCCACTTGGACAAGTTGATCCTCAACACCAGGATGACCGCCCCCTCTCAACATTCCAGTGGAAATTCCAACACAGGATCTCCTTCTCGAGGAAGCAATGGACTTCCAGGTGGTGTCGGAAGTGGTCAAGGTGGATCTAGCGGACGTGATCGGGATCGCAGCAAGCGTGAAGGTCGTGAGAGACGCAGACGAGAAGATCGTGAACGGGAACGTGAGAGTCGACGTGAGGAGCGTGAGAGACGGGAACAACGAGAACGCGAACGACGTGAACAAGGTGGTGCTAACTGGCGCGATTCGGGGTACGCGAATTTCCCGCCTGCACCCCCACCGAGCGAAGACGGGACTGGGGCAGGGTTGGATGAGAAACCGGAACATTCACCTGTAAGAGGTGGTGTTGGGGAAGAAGTTGAGCTTCCTCCGCAAGAATCCTCGAATACCACAGCTATCACTACACCCGAAACTGGACCTACACCCACTGATAAAGAATCTCCCGCTCAACAATCGCAATCTTCCACGCAAACCGCATCGCGCGCGACCACGACCACGAATACGACACCGCAACCGCCTCCAACGACTCCTCAACGTCCGGGCCCATCACCTCTCACGACTGAACCGCGTGGACCTGTGAGTGGATCGAGGGCGATTACATTGGATAATGGAAATATGCCTACGATGACGGATGATGCGAGTGTGTTGCCTGTGCCGAGCCATGTTGTGCTGCAGCATTTGTGTACGAGTGCGATCAGGAACGGGGTATTGGCTGTGGCTACGACTACGAGGTATCGGAAGAAGGTGCGTGTTTTGTATCAAGCAAGTTCTTTACATCGTGGCTGATTTTGAGCTTCTTTTTTGCTGGTGTTGTAGTATATGACAACGGTTTATTATAAACCGACTACGATGTGATGTCGATGGTGACGTTAGAAGCTTTCTTTGATGTGGTGGCTTGGTTCGTGGTAACCTTCATGTTTCTTGCTTCTTTAGTTCCTTTTTCCCTTTTTTCTTTTGTCCCTTTTCTTTTGTCTCTTTTTTTCTTTGTCTCTTTTTTCTTTTGTCTCTTTTTTGTTGTGTTTTGTGTATCATTCCCCCCCCCTTCCTTTCTTTGCTGCATTTGTGTTTTCGTTTTGATGCTGGTGTAAATCATATAGTACGTCGCACACTGTTTGAATAGAATTGTATTGATGTTCGGGCTCGGAAGGACGTCGTGCGTTCACGATGCATGATGCATGGTGAGTAGGGATAATTAGTATCTAACTCTGTCTACCGTTATGCGATCAAATTCTCGGTAAGGATGTCATAGTACATATGGGTTCAGCTCCGCCTCCAGCGCCCATACTGAGCAGGGTATGAGGCGTTGAATCGTTCCTGGCCTTACAAGGTAGTATGTACACGTATACCCATATATCAGTAGCTGTCGACAGCATATGTATAACCCTGTACCTGTGCGCCCCTTCCAGATGATTTTGATGGAAACACAGCACATATAAACTGCATGACCTAAACCTTTGTGCGATCAAATCGGGGAGGATGTCGCAGACAGATTATCATAGGTTCAACTGTAACGCCCATGTATTGTATATGAATCATTGAACCGCCGTTGGCTCACAAGATAGTATGTACACACATATATCACCAGAGACGAATCCAAATTTCAAAAATAAGTCTCGCCCACGGTGCCATGGATTTTGAACACATAATAACTGTATTAGGTCAATCATACAGTTATCGTTTATTCAAAGGTACCCTCCAAGGGGTCTTTTTCATCTGGATCTGTCACCACTGTATGCTTTAGGGCTGTCAACGGTTGTCGATGGCTCACAACCCCTGTGCCTGTACCGCCTCCTCTGTTCGTCTTTCATGGAAGCACAGCCCAAGAGCAAATATAAACCGCATGTGCTGAGATCCCATCACGCCCAGAGTTCCCTTGAACCCCCCAGCAGCATCACTCGATAGTCATGCTGCTCAATGATTTACCACCTGATGTACTCACAGAAATAGCAAACCATCTAGTGCGTATGATTGAGACTATCAAACTGAGGTTGACGTTGAGGTCCAATTCCCCAGCCGGTGTCGAGTGACCTCTACAACCTCCGCCTTGTCTCTAGATATCTCAACGAGTTCATCAGTCCACTGTTGTTCCTGAACCTCTGTCTGAGAATCAAGGCCGGCGGCACCTTTGCTGAAGATCTTCAGCGGACGATTAGTATTATTACTGCAATAGCCTCAGGAAAGTCGGGAACCCTTTTTCAGCGGACGACTACGCTCTTCTTTGATTTCTCTGGGCTGTATGGGTATCGACCAGGGATGAGCCCTCGGTTAGCTGAGGCCGCTAATGTGATTGAGACGAGCCTGGTCGCTGCGATATCCGAATTGCAAAACTTGTGTTCCATTCAGTGAGTCGTTCCGTGCTCTCACGTGTATAAATTGGCTTATGGAACTCGACTGTTTGGGTTGTTCGTTGCCACTAGCTGGAAGTACAACCCAAGCTCGGACTTGCTCGGACGGGAATTCGACAACCTCATAGCCGCGCTGTCCACCATTCCTGCGTTGCAAGAACTCGATCTGGTGTTCGTGACGCATCCATGCAAACCCCTTTCATTATATCCTCTTTCCAACCTTCGGAGTGTCTCTTTGGAAGTCCCGCTCTCCGGTCCTCAGCAGACCGCATCCGCAATAACAACCGACCTTGTGAGGCTATTGGCGCGTTGTCCGACTCTCGAATCGCTTCGTTTCAGAGGTACTGTCGGCGTGGACAACAATGGTTATACCTATACACGATTTCGGCTCACCCTTGACTTTCTTCTCTCGGGTGTAGCCAGGAGCTTAAAGTCACCGTGGCCTTTGAAGGTGTTGGAACTTCAGGGTGTCTTCGTCACTTCGGTCATGTTCAGAAAGCATCTGCACCACTTCCGGTGTCTCGAGTACCTGGACTTGGGGAAGGATCCGAGCGGAGAAACTTTCTCTGAGTCCACGAGCACTCTTACCGAGGTTTGTGACATATTAGGAGAGGAGAGAATTTTTCTGAAGGGGCTTGCAATCTCGGGTGTATATGATTCTTCATTTTCGGCGTACCTCAAGTCCTGCCGCGATTTGCGACATCTCAGGTTATATTTACCCGGCCCAACCTGGGAGGCGTCCAACGCTAGATTTTTCAACTACATTCAACAATTTATCCTCCCCCAATATGGCGGGACATTACTCGAGCTCGAGCTTGTGGCCCCCAGACGGTCCGGACCTGTGGATCGAGGCTTGTTGCAAGATGTTGTGCGTTATTGTATGGGGCTGCGCAAGCTGAAGATCCCTCTCATCCTTACAACTTGGTCCGACAATAGCAATAATCCGACCTCAGACGCAAGTCCAGCTTCGGTATGCTTCCGGATATCGTCAGCTTTTGGACAATCGCATGCTGATGTATTAACGCACAGAAAGCATTGCTGGAATTTGGGTCCCGGCTACCGTCTTTGGACTGCTTACAGATGTACATTACGTTTCACCACAGCCCGGTCCGCCCCCAACCTTCGGTGCATCGCCATGCGTCTATGCTACCAAGGCTCTTATATCCGACACAAAAGTTCTGTAACAATGTTGAAGCAATGTTTAACAGGCTGTGTGGATTACAGAAACCCGCTCAGCTCGAAGTTGGGAAGGTCGAAAGGGAGGGAGATGGGATTGTGGTAAATGTTCGGAGGCGTTACGTTCTAACATGACATGATTGTATTTGCTGAACCGAAATATAACCCATTGATAATCATCGTTGCGCGGTGAGAGGCTCTTGTGGTGAAGCTGAAGGGCGTGCCATTGTCGAGCGGTTTAGATAGCGCTGTTGTCATAGGCAGCACGAGCAAGTGCATTATCAAGGTGTATGATTCTCGTCTGCCGAATAAAGTCCAGAGAGGGCTCATCGAAACATACATGAATGTGGATGCTCACCTGGGATCGCAAGGGGTTGAACGGATAGGGAGCACTTAGATAATTTGCTGACAGTGGGAATATCCCGGAGTGATGTATAGATACTTTTGCGATGAAGCCTATCCAGATTGGAAGTTAAAGAAGCAGAATTGGGATAAATGGGACATGGTCCCTTGTTCATGTGGAATTCAGGCCAGGCTTTCCAAGGTTGGTCGAGAACGGTTCTGATGCATAGACAATCAATCAGTACACGATACTTAGGAGAATGCTCCAGCCATATTTGCAGTATCCTCCAGTAATCCAGCGATATTTAATTCCAATAAAAACGCAGTGACCATTATGGTCATTTGTTCAGATTGAATTCAATCAAATGCACAGCAGAGGGTGTAGTTCCCGTGCTCTTGACTTGATACAGGATCGAGAGTACCCCCTGAGCAACCCCCGCCCTATCAACAGTGACCTCGCCGAAAGCATTGAGGCCTGCTGCGACGCCATCGTATGCCATAGTCCAATCTGTCCAGCCGGAGGACTTGCTGGCTGTAACGATGCGGACAAAAGGCATCACGACGTATACGTTGTCGGCGCTGTCCATGACGATTTGCGAGCGTCCGACGGCATTAAGCGGGAAGGGAATTTCGACCTTGGTCCATGTGCCGCTGGAGGAACGATACAGGTGGAACGCACGACCATTCTTAGTGCGGTCGCTCACGTAGTCGGTGACACATTGACCAAAGCGGCCTGAAGTTTGAGAAATTTGAGTATGCGAATGCAATACTCAGTGGGGGACGAACCCGGCACATATGAGATGACAGCGTGCAGTTGTCCAGCTGAGTCGACATCTTGGGATTCTTGGTTCATGAGTCCATGATCGGCGTTGAGAGGATCAACAATGAGTCCTCCTGTGTTCACGTTAATAGGACTAGATCCTGATGTTCCAACATTTGTTCCAGCACTATTCTTCCATGTCCTGCCTACGCTCAAAAGTCAGATTTACAGACGGGTCATTAACGAGAATACGAACCCCTGTCATCGGAGAAAATATACACGGTATCATGGTTGGTAAGACCGCCACTGTTGCACATTACTGCGCCGTTCTGCTCTCGCCAAGTGCCAGTGACATGAAGTCGACCAGAACGGTATGTGAAACCATGGATGTAGAGGTTGCGGGCAGTACTCTTGGCACCGTTGGTCGAAGTGTATGTTCCCGAAGCGGATGCCCATGATCCAACATTGGACCATGTCCCACCGTTATATTCCGCTAGTTGCGTAGCCCCATTCCCAGAGACTCCAGATCGATAGACAAATTGTAGGCGATTGTCCGGAGTGATGACGAACTGAGGATAGGTGACAACCCTAGGAAAGTTTTAGCCGAGGGGCCATGATTGATAAAATCTCGGAGACTCACGTTCCGATGTTCAAGTTGCCCAGAGTCGTGGTAATTGATCCAAACCTGCTGGCTACCCAGCTAGCGCCACTCGTAGCCAAGTTTGCTTCGGAACTGGTGTAAAAGACTTGAGTGCTATGGCAGTCTAACGCGACGTGGATCTTTCCGTCAGATGGTGAGACGCCAAGAGCGATGACGTTATGCGAGTCGTTGGTGGACAGATTGTGCGGAAGTTGGAGAGTGGACCAGCTTCCAGATGGCAATTGTCGACGGGCGAGAATAGCAGCTCGAGAAGATGTATACCAGGCAGCAAATTGATAGTTGCCATAAGTTAACACGCCGGATAGCTGAAAAGAGTTTACATTGACCACACCATCGTAGGAGACGAAGAAGACGCCGTTGGGGTCGAGGGGACTGTTGGAAATCAGAGAAACGGTAGGTGCAGCTCCGCAGAGCGCAAACAAAACGCTCGTGAGCGGGACAAAGAGCAGCCAAAACATGATTGAGAGGTTTTTCCTTTCGTTGTGAAAGAATTTATATATTGCATGGTCCCGTGCCGGGTCGCAATTGTAGAACGCAGCAAAAACTCCGGGGGAAGTCTGGACGGCCCGGACTTTTATGGCTTCTTGGTTCTTCGGTCATGTGTTCTAGTTGAGTGCAGAAAAAAGTAGCACATTGCACACGCTATTGCATTATGAATGGAATGCTCGACGGAAATGCACAAATGCAAGGACCGTGACCCAAGAACGATGCGAAACTGCGTGACCTGGAGGTTCGAGGACTGGTTGGGAGAGGCGGGAGGTTCAAGCGGGGTTGGACCTGTTGTGAAGCATATCTTTGAGGAATAGTGATGGTTACCTGTTCATCTGTTGTAAGTTATATGTGATTCCGCCGGCGGGGAGTGGACAAGGGGTGTCGAGGACCTCGGGTTATGCCGGGATAGACCCTGGAAGCTCCCGTGACTAGTTGCTTGCGACTCGAGGTGATTTGTGGGACAGATTCGGATTCACAAACATTATGAACATTGTACCACAGATTGGAATAATGCGTTAACTGCGTGTTACCCATCCGCTACTACTCGGACTCAGATATCGCGATTTTTCGCAATGAAGGAAGAACGAATCAGGGAATTGGGATAAAAATAGAACGTGGACGAGTGGACCAATCAGAGGCCATAAAGATGATGACCATAAAAGGCCCTCGGACCTTGAGATGACCCACTGTCGGTGATAGAATATCAAGGCGTAAATTTCCATCTTCGTACGGCCATGTCGCTCGACGGTACAAACGGCAACTACGAAACGTCCCCAAGCAGTTCTTCAAATACGCTCAGGATACCGGAATCAAGAGATGGGTTCTTTGGTTATCTGGAGGAGATGAGCCAACAGCACGTGCGTCCTTGACCGTTTCTTCAAGAGTGTCACTGACCATCATCGACTACATTAAAACAGATCGACGAGAAATACTGGGTTCGCAGACGGGGCTCAGATGCGTTATCTGACATCACGAGTCTAAGGGCCTCGAAGCAAGGCTCTGTCGCAGGAGACCCCGTCCTCGATGAACATAATGAGCCATCGGCAGCTGAAGTAACCCGTACTTTTCCCACCCGTGAGCGTTCAAAATAACCCAAAAGTACAGTTACTGAGGCTATCAATAGCAGCTGAATCAGTTATTACTGCTGAGCAAGCGCACATACTTCAAGCATTCCAAAGATGTCTTGATCTTCGTGATAAGTACATGCTGAAGTCGAGGCAGCGGTTGGGTGATGACCCCAGAGATTATGACGGGGACTTTGATGGAGTGGACGATGAACATGCCGATCCTTCTGGCCTGAAACCTGATGTGGATCCTGCGACTAATCAACCACCGGCCCAGCAGTTTAAACCTTGGAGGATATATCCTAAACCCCCGCCTCCAACATGGCACTCGAAGAGCAAGGAGGTTTTGAGTCACGGCGAAAGTGAGACGGGCGGCGATGCGTTCCGTTTCGAAGAATGCGAAATCCCAGGTTCCCATCCGTGGAACTTCAGGATTGATGACAAGGGAGTCTTCCAAGTCTATGAGGCAGATGATGATGGCAAGAGAGGTTGGTTCAATATTGACGTTGCGCCCCTAAAGACTCACTCGAAGACCAGAAAAGTTTGAACCGGCCTTTGATATTCCCGATATTCGAGAATACTTCATGGACTTGGATTATGTCCTGGGCGTCATCTCCGACGGTCCGACAAAGAGTTTTGCCTTTCGACGTCTGAAATATCTTCAGAGCAAATTTATCATGTATAGTCTGCTCAACGAACATCAAGAATTAGCAGACATGAAAGTTCGTGCACTTCTAATCCCATCGAATGCCCGCCCTGATTGAACCCCTAGGGTGTTCCACATAGGTACATCATTCCCTTCGATCCCACTGACCCACTTAACCACCCCCGCCTCCAGAGATTTCTACAATGTCCGTAAGGTCGATACCCACGTTCACCACTCCAGCAGTATGAACCAAAAGCACCTCCTTCGCTTCATTAAGTCCAAGATGAAACGTAGTCCCAAGGTGAGTTCTACGATATTTGTCCATAGAGTGTGGTTAACGCGGTTTCTACAGGACGTCGTTATTTTCCGTGACGGACATGAACTGACGCTTGAACAAGTCTTTGAATCTCTCAAGTTAACTGCATATGACCTATCAATCGATACCCTAGATATGCACGCTCACCAAGATTCGTTCCATCGCTTTGACAAGTTTAATCTCAAATATAATCCAATTGGAGAATCGCGCCTACGCGAGATATTCCTGAAGACCGACAATTACATCAAGGGGCGTTATTTAGCAGAATTGACAAAGGGCGAGTACTTGGATAGTCCTTCGCGAAATCTAACTCAATTCGAACATTCTTCAGAGCTCATGAGCGATCTAGAGCAGAGTAAATATCAGGTACGTTTATCTAATCTACTTTGAAATCCCATCCATAGTCTCCCATCATGCATAGAATGTTGAATGGAGGATCAGTATCTATGGGCGATCTCCGGATGAATGGGACAAGCTGGCGAAATGGATTGTCAACAACAAACTCTACTCCCACAATGTTCGCTGGCTTATACAGGTTCCCCGATTATACGAGGTTTACAAAGCCAATGGTTCCGTGAACACGTTTGAAGATATAGTCGTAAGTGAGTAAAGATTCTTCTATCTTTCGGTGATAACCAAGTGCTGACTTTTCGCAGACGTATTTCGACCCTTGTTCGAGGTCACCAAGGATCCTAGTACGCATCCTGAATTACACGTTTTCCTTCAGCGCGTTGTGGGCTTCGATACTGTCGACGACGAATCCAAGGCCGAGCGTCGGATACACCGTAAATTCCCTCTACCGCGTCTCTGGAACTTTCCTCAATCCCCTCCATACTCCTACTGGTTTGCATCCTCCTTACAAACCACGATTCCTAACTGATAGTTGTGCGTAGGATTTACTACATGTTCGCGAATATGGCTAGCCTAAACAACTGGCGACGTCTTAGAGGCTTCAGTAGGTTTACATGCACTTCGTATCAGCCACCCTACTCAGAGGTTTTCAGATACTTTCGTCTTCCGGCCTCATTGTGGAGAAGCCGGTGATACAGACCACCTGACTTCTGCATTCTTGACCTCCCACTCTATTTCTCATGGTATCCTCCTGAGAAAGGTTCCGGCTTTGCAATACTTGTTCTACCTGAAACAAATTGGAATCGCAATGAGCCCGCTCTCAAACAACGCTCTCTTCTTGACTTACGAGAGGAACCCCCTTCCCGATTTCTTCAAGACTGGGTTGAACGTCAGTTTGAGTACCGACGACCCACTACAATTCCATTTCACAAAGGAACCTCTTCTGGAAGAGTACAGCGTTGCGGCCCATGTAAGCACAATCTCCTTTGGGAAGCCGTCTCCCTGCTAACGATCCGCAGATATACAAACTCCCTCAGAGTTCTCTGGCAGAACTCGCCAGAAACTCAGTTAAGCAAAGCGGTTTCGAGATGGAGATTAAACGACACTGGCTCGGACAGAACTGGTATCTCCCTGGAGCTGATGGCAATGACATCAACAAGGTAAGACTTCATCTTTGCAAGTTAACACAAGCACAAGGTGCTTATTCCGACTACTAGACGAATGTCCCCAATATTAGGCTAGCATATAGGCATCAAACACTACTCGGAGAACTCGAGATGATCAAGGGCAAATCGATCGTTGGCGCGTTGCCGAATTTCGGGAATGCTGGGGTACAAGCCCTTACTGGGGCGTCTTCGCCTTTCGGAAGCGATGTTGCTGTAACACCCATGTTGAAGTAGTTTTCGAATTCGTCAAGCGATCCATCTCTTTTCATGTATTCTAGCTTAGTGATGCACTAGTGCATGCAATAATCCTGGCCTCCGATATGTTGTGCACAACACTTCGGGTCCAAGTACTGAGAGCGGAGTATTGATGATGAGGTCCGGACAAACATGACGAATAGCAGTTACATACACTGGCCGAATAAATGTTTCATTTGTCGGTAGATGGCCTGTAGAGCTATTGCTCGAAACACGGCCTATATGCCCAATTTCTAGTACCCCTCCAGGATGCGGAAATGTTTGTGTATTACATGGTTTCCAGACAGTCAGGGCAACATGTAGAAGTGCTTTTGAACCGCAATTGGACGATAAGTGCTCGAGTTCTCATGAAGTGCACCACCCAAGAACTTTCAGTCTCAATGTGTCCGGCCCAGGAGATAGACATAGCACCAGAATCGAGCTTCAAATAAAGTGAATACAAAAGGGTTTACCCAGCTTTGACGGAGAGAGACTATGTACCAGGAACCATAACCGACAGGAGAAAAAAAGCCAAACCGTTTTAAGTATCAAAATGAGTGGTCGACATAATCTGAATGTAGAAAGAACATCCACCAGAATGAAAATTCCTACCCCGCACCAGGGGACTTATCAGAGTGAAAAGAATTTGGAGGAAACGATGATGGCTGATAGGGAGAGACAAAAGACGGAAGAAAAAAAGAACAAAGAGAGAAGACATGACCGCACTGACTGATCCAGATTACAGCAGCTAGCCTACATTCATTACGCCGCAAAGATTGGTAGCACGATAAATGGACTAGGCACAGTAATTCAAACACCGATCTTAGGTTAAATCAATTCGTCGTATCCAATATCGAGGCAAGGCATTGACTATGACGAGAAACCAGAACCATCAGCGTACAACCCTACCCTTGTGGGATCATGAAAAAATCAGGTAGCTCACCATGAAATTTTAGCCAGAGCGCCCTAACCTGCCGTCTGATTGCGTCGTCGCAGGCTATACCCTCTGCCCTGTGATGATCCGCGCAATACAAGATTGGCCCGGCTGCTTTAATCAGCGCTTCTTGCATCACGAACACGGGGTCATTCGCGCAGCTTCCAGTGCGATGTGCGTTTTCCACTAAATCTTTCCACCATGCATTCCACGCAGGAAGGCAACTACTGGCGTGGGAGAGACACGAAGGAGCGTCGAATAGCTGAGGGGATTGCACTAGTTTGACTCGAAGCTGCGATAACGACCAGAATCCGTGGCATACGCGGAGCCTTCGCTCGTGCGTAAGTGTTATAAGGGACTGGTCCAAGTAAGATGTGTCGTCCCAGATGCTGAGCGATAGTACCTGAGCATGGGAAGCGGTGCCGAAGACACCAGTTGATTTGAGATAGACATAGTAACCCTGCCATGGAAACTATGGAGGCAGTTCGAACCCTCCGCAATATCCAAAGCTGCATTAAAGGCACGAAGTTGCTTCTGTTCATCTTTCTTGTCAGAGATGCATTGGATCCACTCTTTCTCGATGATCGCCACCAATGCGTTCCTTTGACATCGTTGGGCGAGTTCGAGTATCCGTCCAACATTGGCCCATGAGGGGCACTTTCCCATAAATAGGCCTGTATCTGCAGCTGCCAAGTCACCAAGAACCTCGAGGGCCCAGTTGCGATAGACATGAAAGACATATTTATCCGATAGGGCAGCAACTCGAATCAGTCTAGGTATGTTGGCAGTGGGCCATTGTTCTTGACCACGGGCATCTGGGAGCCTATATCGATGAGGCGGGACTCTTTTAAGAACCAAGACGCTCGAGAGATACCTTGAATACAACGCCCAACATAGAGATTCAAGGTCTTCGACAGATTCACGGCAGACGATGGGTTTGTCATCGGATTGCCCTTCAGCCTGACTCTGGTGACTTTCGTCATCGGCCGTGGGTTTCCGAGGCAACGAAGAAAGTGTACTAAAGATTTCTGAGTCTCTTCCGAACAGAAAGGTGTAAATCCGTGAGAGTGTGAGTTGGTGCCGTTCAGCGGAAGCTGTTGATTGACCCCGATAAGCTCACCTTGAACAGTCGATCTTGGCACAAAATCACAATGTCTCCACTAGGGAAATAATAGTTGGTGTGCCGTATAGTGTTCAGAGAAGGACGCTCCGTATTGACGACGAGTGTAGTATTTGCTGGCATAGGGGAATGGATAAATTCAACCATGCATGAACCACCATTCAAAAACGAATGCATCAGATGACGCGACACATGACGCATCATGGAAGGTCATGAATCATGGAATGCCGGCCAAGACTTATCTCGACCATTCTTCTTAATTCACCATGCCGCCAAGGGTCGACAAGGGCCAACTTCAGTAATCTATGCGGGCAAACGAAGCGCTCGCGGAACTGAGAAAACTTTATGTTATATATTGACTCGAACGGGGGAAAATAAGTACATTGACGAACAGCCTGCCCTCACGGGATCATGAAATGACTGGCGAGGTTATTATCAAAGGTATCTGAGATCACCTTAACTTGTGACCTGATAGCGGCATCACAAGGTATGGTGTACTCCTCTAGACCTACATGGAACAAAATCGGGCTGGCTACTTTTTCTCGCGCCGAACGAATTATGAAGCCTGGATCATTGAAGCAGTTTTTGTTGCGGAATGTTTCAGATACCAGATCTTTCCACCATTCTTTCCATGCGGGAAGGCACGTCTTGGTGTGATAAAGACAGGAAGGGCTGTCAGGCAACTGAGGTGGTCGCATCAATTTGAGTCGAAGCCGGGATAACGACCAGAATCCATTGAGTATACGCAGCCTTCGTTCTTGAGTAAATGTCGAGAGAGACTGGTCCAAATAAGACGTGTCGTCCCAACTATTGAGCAGATTCAGAGTGCTGTCCGGTGAGCGAGCGCTGAAGACGCCAGTTGATATGAGGTAGTTATAATATGCCCAGCCGTGGAAGCTGCGTAGGCAATTCGAACGCTCTGCAACATCCAAAGCTGCATTTAAGGCATCGAGTCGTCGCTGTCCGTCTACCAGGGCAGAAATGCATCCCAGCCATGCCTCCTCAATGCAGTCCACCAACCCTTTCCTGTGACACTGCTGAGCAAGCTCAAGCATCCGTCCAAGATTACCCCATGGGCCGCACTTCTCTATGAATGCGCTTATATCTGTGGTTGCCAAGTTATTGAGGATGTCGAGGGCCCAATCACGGTGGATTGGAAAGACATATTTCTCCGACACGGCAAGGATTCGAATCAGTCTTGGTACGTCCACAGTATCCCATTTTTCTTGAGCTTGGATATCTGGAGGCCTGTCCAAATGAGGCAGATTCCTTGGGGAAGAAAGCGATTGGGATACCTGGAATACAGTACCCAACATAGAGATTCAAAGTCCTCGACAGATTCGTGGCAGACAATGGGATTGCCGTCGGATTGCCCCTCAGTCTGGCTCCTATGACCTTGGTCATCGCTTGTGGATTGCTGAGGCAACGAAAACAGTGTTCGAAAAAAGTCGGAATCTCTCTCGAACAGAAAGGCGTGCACCTGTGCGAGAACATCGATCTGATGACACTTAACAAGATTTCACTGATCTCACCTTAAATAGTCGATGTTGGCACAAAATCACGATGTTTCCACTGGGGAAGTAGTAGTCTGGGTGTCGAATAGGGGTATCGGGAAGTACGGGGGTCGTTAATTTGCCCTCCATCTCCATCCTATCTAGGGACACAAAGGACTCCCTTGTCACGGACTATTATCCTTCCGTGACGAACACATCATATGATGTGACGTACCGTTCCCGGACGCGCCGCCACCTTAGCCACTTACCACTACCATGCTGCCGAAGGCGGACGAAGACCAACTTCAGCGAGTTTGTGGGAATAATGAAACACTTGCGGAAGCAAGGAAACTTCTCCCTCTGGCCAGAGCGCGAACAAAACCGGGCTCCGGACATTACCTTTCCGGTCTCACCTCAGCTCTACCAGCAATATGTGCTTATATTGTGTCCAAGCAGTACGTCTGACAGCCATGTCGCATCATACTCGATTCCTTAGATGGGGTCCCCTAGGCTCAATAATAATGATGTGGCCCTTGATAACGCCCGCCAGGCATCCTGCCTTAATACAACCGATTTCAACAAGGCTTTGCGGATTGTCAACACCGTACTGCAGGCTGAGCTGAGTCCCAAGAAGAGGCGAAAAGATATATTCTATGACGTATTGTGCGAGAAGTACAATGTCGAAATGCCGTTCTCCGGCTTCAGTACGTTCTTGCGACAGGCGGAACATGCTCTCCTGCAGCTGGATGCGCGGCACAAAGTTGAATCACAGGTTGTCCAATGCGCCATATTCTTCTGGGCAAGCTCAACTGTTAAAGTGCGCTCTCTTCTGAATCCATCTAACTTGGACTGATGGCACCCTAGGTGAAGCAACTCCCGACTTTGGACGAGTTCGCGCAGGACAACGCATTGCTCTCAAAGAGGCTCGCGCCAATCATCAAACTCTTAAATGAAAAGTGCAATTCGTTGAAAGGCAAACTCGTTGAAGCAGCCAAGAATCCGTCCAGACCTTCTTCACCCACCAAATCCATGCTACAACCAGCAACTCCGCGAACTCCTCGTCGGTCGCCAACCAAGCCTCTTCGCGAGCCTCCGACCCGGGAATCTGTTAAGAAACAACGACAGGTCCCAACCAGCGAAACGAGTCCGCCTAAAGGGCAAGAAGCTGAGGTTTCTCAGGACGTGGAAATGGCACTGCCAGAAACACCTACAAAGAAACGTAAACTCGACGCATCCACTCCAACACCTTCGCCCACGAAAAAGCGTCTTCCATTCCCTCCTATCACACCCTCTGCTCCTCATATCGTTCACCTTACCCCTCCAACAAAAGCGAAGCCAACGGTGACACCAGCAATACCGTCACCCCTCCGTCGTTCAGCGCGGTTCGTGCTACAACAAGAAGTGGATGCTGCAATGGATGTAGATGAAGATGACGACGTGGGTGAAGACGCTAATCGGAGTCTCGAGATGGACCTTGCCAAGGTGGAAGCAGGAGATGATGAGGAGTCGAAGCTAGAGGAGCCGGTCATGACGAGACGATTCCGACCTGTTTATCAGGACTGCTTGCAATGGTACGCCCGCGATGCAAGAGTGTTGAGGATGTGGAAGGAGGCGAGTGAATCCGCAAGGGGTGAGATGGTGGCTTCCGCAAGCTGAGGCACCACCGTGTAGCCGTTTACGTGCTACTTCACAATTGCTCTCCTTCCCTGAGCACTTGGCTGGGATTCGCACTCTCTACTTTCTCGGTCGTGCCTGGAGACTCACAGGTCATCTTGGTAGTCGCATCTTATCAAGAATTTCAAGGGGACGACCGACGAAGCTGGTAATAGGGGACTAAGCGCAAAGGCTTTGAGGATCTCTGTTGAGACGATGTAACTGACGCCACTGTCAACTCGAGCACCATTAATATTAGTATATTACTCATTATCGTAGCCTGAACCACCGATGAATCGTAGAGTAGTGGTAGTGTGTTGAAGGAAGGAGAGTTCGAGGGCAAAAAGGTTGGACTAACGGCGCCGTAAATAAGTCAAGAAATGGTATAGTTTCGGGATAACGAGTGTCTCAGGTAGAAGTTCGTGCAAGGATAGTAACCAGTAGACGAGAAGAAATTGATCCAAACTCAAGCTAAGATCAGATGAGCAGAGCATTTTGCTGTCTCGAGCTGCCATGTCGAGGATTCCAGTTGCTGCTGAAGTACGCGTAATATGCCTTGGCATGAAAGTGTTGCAGGTGATTCAAGCCTCCTTGATATTCAAGGCTTGTGTAAAAGCAATGGCCCTCTCATTAGCAGAACCGTGTTCAAGCCCGTCTGCCTTGCCTTGGCGTTACAGTAGTGCCCCATTTTTTTCTTGCGCCCGCGAATCCTCTCCACGTTGGCCCATCCACCCCACCTACGGATGAAGTTCGTCGATGTCGGGGCAGAATGGTGCCCAGCCACGTATATCGCGATGTCAGTATGCCGTGGCCATGGCCACTACAACCCTCCCCCTGACATCTCCCTGGGGAAGCGAGAATAATGCATAAAAAAGGGGAATCGTGTTCAAACGGCGATATGTGAATCTAAAGCTCAGGTTCAGAAGAAGGAAATGCGAAAGAGACGCAGACCTCTCACCCTAAGTAGGCGGCCGTCGACGAGAAGTACGAGAATTCTAATGTCGGAGTAGTTTTTACCCATGTTTGGGGATGATGACAATAAGCCGTAGATGACTTGAATTCGCCAGCTCCAAGCCCTGAATCTATTACTCCAAGATCCATTGAATTGAATATTAGACACACTACACTCACACCGGGGAGCTGGAACGCTAACAAAGAGTGCCGGTACTTTATGGAATCATAGATAACTTTATGGAATCATAGATAACTTTATGGAATCATAGATAACTTTATGGAATCATAAAACGATCAGGGAGGCTGCTATCGAAGTCACGAGCCATCTGCTCTACTTGCGACCTGATCAGAGCATAACAAGGAATAAAACCATTCTTGCCGCGGATTGGCTCAGCTATTTTTTGCTGTAACTCTTGGATCAAGTCACCAGGATCATTTAAACCTCCCCCACCACCCACCGCTCTATCCAACACACCCTTCCACCATGCTTCCCATGCGGGTATGCATTCACTTGTGTGTTTGGGACACAAAGCACTCTCAGTCAGCTCCGGAGGTTGTGACAGTCTGAGGCGCAGTTGCGATAACGACCAGAAACCAGAGTATAGTCGTGTCCGGCGTGTATCAGTCAAATCGCGGAGAGACTGGTCTAAATTCGACCCGATCTTGGATAGACCTAGTGTGGCGGTGTCCGGGGCTTTCCTACTGAAAATCCCAGTGGCTTTGAGATACGTACAATATGCCTTAGCATGGAAGTACCGTAGGTCGTTTGAATCCTCCGCAATATCCAAGGCCCGCAGGAAGGCAGTGGTCCACTCGGCATTGGATGTATCAGAAATGCGCCTAAGCCAGTCCTTTTCAAGGCGCTCTGCTAAATCCTTCGCCTCGCACTTTTTCGCGAGACCAAGTATCCTTCCTGCATCGGCCCACGTGCGGCATTTATGTATGAAGTGCTTTGGCTTTGCGGCCGAATATGCTTCAAGCGCATTTAGAGCCCAGCTACGGTATGCCGTTATGTCGTACTTGTGGGCCATAGCCACAACCCGAATCAGTTTTGGGATGTCAATTGTTTCACATCCTTGCTGCTCTAGGATATCGGAGGGTCTACTGAAGTTAGGCACAGGCGGGCATAATTAATAAGGGCAGAGAGCACCTTGAATACACCACCCAGCACAAAGCCTGAAAGTCTTCAACTGTGTCTCGACAGATGACGGGGTTCTCGTCCGATTGACCCTCCGCAGCACCGTCTTGGACATTCCCTTGAGGCAACGAGAACAAAGTACGAAAAAGAGGGGAATCGCGTGCAAACAGCGATCCGTGAATCTGAAGGTCGAAACTCAGAAAGGGAAGGTACAAAGCACGAGCAACCCTCCCACCTTGAAGAGGCGGTCTTTGACGAGGAACACGACGCTCCCGTCGTCAAAGTAATAGTCTTCATCCCTCACATGGGTGGTGGCAATGGTAGATGATCCACTATCGTCAGCTCCATGAGAAGGTTGGGGAGATCCTTCGTCGTTGTCCATTCTGGTTGAATGATGTGATTTTCAGACTAAGCACAATCCCAATAAGGCTGCGGGCCCACTGCGCTGAGCAGATATGTTGACAAATAAAGACAAATATTGCGGAATATGGGGTCATGCGTCGTCTGAAATAGATTCCGTTCATGCCTCTCGCCGTTAGACGACCTAGGTCTGAAACTTCGAAGCCAGTGTAAAGGTATCTTATACCTGGAATGGATTGGGACACTGACAAGGAGCGCCGGTACTTTATGGAATCATAGATACTTTATGGAATCATAAAGCGATCAGGGAGGCTGTTATCAAAGTCATGAGCCATCTGCTCTACTTGCAGCCTGATCAAGGCATAACAAGGAATAGAATCACTCTTGCCGCTGATTGGCTCAGCTATTTTTCGCTGTAACTCTTGGATCAAGTCACCAGGATCATTTAAACCTCCCCCACCACCCACCGCTCTGTCCAACACACCCTTCCACCATGCTTCCCATGCGGGTATGCATTCACTTGTGTGTTTGGGACACAAAGCACTCCCAGTCAGCTCCGGAGGTTGCGACAGTCTGAGGCGCAGTTGCGATAATGACCAGAAACCAGAGTATAGTCGCGTCCGGCGTGTATCGGTCAAATCGCGGAGAGACTGGTCTAAATTGGACCCGATCTTGGATAGACCTAGTGTGGCGGTGTCCGGGGCTTTCCTACTGAAGATCCCCGTGGCTCTGAGATACGTATAATATGCCTTGGCATGGAAGTATCGTAGGTCGTTTGAATTCTCCGCAATATCCAGGGCCCGCAGGAAGGCAGTGGTCCACTCGGCATTGGATGTATCAGAAATGCGCCTAAGCCAGTCCTTTTCGAGATGCTCTGCTAAAGCCTTTGCCTCGCACTTTTTCGCGAGACCAAGTATCCTTCCTGCGTCAGCCCACGTGCGGCATTTATGTATGAATTCCTTAGGCTTTGCGGCCGAATATGCTTCAAGGGCATTTAGAGCCCAACTACGATACGCCGCCATGTCATACTTGTGGGCCATGGCCACAACACGAATCAACTTTGGAAGATCAATTGTTTCCCATGTTTGCTGCTCTAGGATATCGGAAGCTCTATTGAAGTTAGACACAGGAGGACATGATCAATAAGGGCAGGAAGCACCTTGAGTATACCGCCCAGCACAAGGCCCGGAAATCTTCAACTGTGTTTCGACAGACGGCGGCGTATTCGTCTGACTGACCCTCTGCAACACCGTTGTTTTGGGCGTCTCCTTGAGCCAACGAAAACATAGTGCGAAAAAAGGGGGAGTCGCGCGCGAACAGCGAACCGTGAATCTGAAGGTCGAAGCTTAGAAAAGGGAAACGTGAAGCACACGCAACCTTCTCACCTTGAAGAGGCAGCCATCTATGAGAAACACGACGTTCCCGTCATCAAAGTAATAGTCTTCATCTCTGACATGAGCTATGGCAACAGTAAAAACTCCATGACGTTCGGTAGGTCGTGGAAGTCCTTCGTCGTTGTCCATTCTCGTTAAGCGATGTCGTTGGATCAAGCGCAATCTCTGATAGGCGGACTGCGGTCCAGCAGATCCGTCGACAAACAAAGTCAAATATTGATGGTCCCCCAGCCATTCTTTTCGTCAAGTCGCCCTGTGTAAAAGACAACCTGTGTTGCCCGTAGTAAATTCTCCTTCGGATGGCATGATTCTGGAACTTTCAGTACCTAAATAAACAAATAAAACAACTCGGAGTCAACTTTACATCTTGCCACTAGAAGATACAGGAGAATTTTTCATTCGAGCAGCAACTATAATCCAAGAAGGTTCATGGACAACCCTTCATGAATAACATCGGAAGTATATCAAATTAAGTCAGAGTAGGATACTTATTTCATTATTGTGGAGTCATAAAATTCCCGCTTCATGAGATTCATTTCTCCTCTTATCACGCGGTCACACTGGACAGTGAGCCAGCCTTGACTTCGAACCCGAATCGGACTCGCAGCCAGGTCCTTCTGCATCGCTTCAAGTAACCTTCCAGGATCGTTTGAGCACCTTCCAGCCCGCCCTGTGTCATCTAGCACCTTCTTCCACCGTGCCCGTTATGCAGGTACACACTCGCGAGTATGATTAAGGCATGAAGGGTCACGGAGAATATTAGGCGCTTGCGTCAACTTTATCCTGTAGTGGGATAAGGACCAGAACCCTTGATACAGGGGGAGCTTCCGCCTGTCATCCAATTGTGAGAGATGTCGGTCAGCATACGAAGGGCTACTGCCAATCTCAACCTCGTTCGAGCTGCCCTGGGAGCGAGTGTAGAAGATGCCAGTCGCCCTGAGGTATGCGTAATAGGCCTCCCCGTGGAGTCTGCTCAGCCTTCCGAGGTCTCAGCAATGTCGAGAGCGTGTTCGAAGGCATCTATTCGGGCTTCCTTAGAGGCATTACTACCGATATGAGCGAGCCATTCCTTCTCAACCGCTTTCACCAACGATTCCTTCTGGCATTGTTGGGCAAGGCGAAGGATCCTTCTGGCTGATGAAGTTGCCAGGAAATGCGGTTGAATATGCATTGAGAACATCGAGAGCCCAGTCGCAAAAGACTTCGAAGCCGTATTTGTATGAGACCACCGCGACTGAAATGAGCATTGGAATATTTAGAATGCTCAAATTCCGTTGCGCTATTATATCGGGAGGTCTGCTTTTCGAGTCAGCAACCTAAATAATTTGTTGTTTATCCTAGACCACCCAGAGTAAATCGCCCAACATGGAGCCCTGAAATATTCAATCGATTCTCCTTTGATACCCTTCAAGCTGGTTCCATTGACGTGCTGTACTGGAGGGAGGGAGAATAGCATCCGAAAAAATGGTGAATCCCGTTCAGATAAAGATCGGTGGACCTAGGAGAAAGAATTGTACGTGAGACAGGACCTCTTGTGACTGCCTTCAACGTTGATGATTCCGTGCTCCTCACCTTGAAGAGACAATCTTCTACCAGGATGACGAAGCTACCATTATGGAAGTAATAGTTCTCGTCCCTGGTATACTTGCGGGGAGGTTCGTCGCATGGGACGGTATTAAGTAGAGCAAGGCTATTTGACTTCATCAGGGTGAAGTGGGAGGATGGACAGGGAACCGGACGCGGGTGATTGCAACCGAAGAGTGTACTAGTGACGTGCTCCTATGGTGAAATTCTAGCTTTCAATACAGTAAACAAAACAAAATATGATACATTATGATCATTTCATGGCTTCCCAATCAAGAGCCTGCGGCTGGATATCCACTCTGGCACTAGGTAGAGCAAGAGCCGTTCCAAATGATAATATGCATCCATAGTGTTGCGGATCGAGGCGCAAGAGCCTTGCAACCCAAGACCGAGTCTCGACGGACATACAAACCCATACCGGAAGCGATACACCTTAACCGCAACTTGCTCGGTGCGCCACAGGAAGATTCCACGCTTAGTCGAGGAAAAGAACTTTACTGATCATCAGCGGTTGCGCCCATAAAACCCGCACATCGTCGCTCAAAGGCTAAGGCTAGGGCCCCCCGTTGGCCCTTTCCTAATAATATGTACTAAGCACTCTAACCCATGTCTACCACTTTTGGTCTTACATGTAGTTTAAACGAATGATAAACTCGCTAAATCAGGTGTCTATTTTTAGCGCACCACAGCTGAGGAACGACCTAAATCCGGTAAAGGGCCTTTCTCGGTGGCTGCGCGCATGCAACTTACAGCTGTTAGTGGGGTTAAGAGGGGCATCGTATGTATCTTTGATGGCCAGCTCGGTGCGGAGCGCATATAATGGGCATTGTGAGGCACGGTGATAGGTGTGTATCTTCCAGTTACGGATCGATCTCGGGCCCGCGGCAGTGCTTTCGGTTCATGGTCCCCTGGACCATGTGTGATCAGTCAATGGCCCGCCGCTCTGACTATCCTAGGTTTGAATGTCAGTATTTATACATACAAGTATCATGGAAGTAGTGCTCGGCGAGTGGGGCTCAACTGCCGATCTGCTGTTGAGCGCTGACGTGCAACATGGTAAGAGCATGACAGTCCGTTCCCACTGTACCCCATGGTAAATCCACATCACAAACGTCTGAATTTAGCCCTGTGGCTGACAGATGTGACAGGGTCAGAATTGCAGATCGTATGAAAGGAAAGGGTTCGCGACAAAGTAACATGGGCGTTGAACGTTGGCGCATGAGGTTTGTCCTTGCGCATAGTGCACCTGCACCACCAAAATCCCATTCTGTCGCCAATTTTATGCCCTGTACACCACCTCTCGTAAAGAGTCCGTACCCAGCCATTCATCCAAGCCCGGTACCTCCCATTACTCGCCATTTGCTCCACATGAGACACTCCATACGCCCTCGAGCTGTAAGTGCATGCGACATCATCTCATGACGACAGTAGCCATATCGGGCCAAAGCTTCTCTTCTTCTGTCTTCTGACGCCGGCCAACCCGTGAACAAGCCTCAGGCCGACAAGAAGCCCGAGCTTCCTCCTGGCAAGATACATTACATCTGACACAAGAATTAAGGTTCTGACTCACGCGGTGCCTCAATCCCAGACAAGAGCCGGCCATTCAATCAGTACGTGGTCAAACGATGAAATGATCTCCAAGCATCTCATGCGCATGTACATACAATTTCACAGCATCTCCGGAACTAACCATAGCACAACTGACAAGTTGTTGACGGGCCAAGATCCCAATACACCAAAAGTCCCATGCGTGCCACCCTCGTCCAGCGCCATACTCGTCGCACGCATCCAAAAACAGCATTTTTGGCCCAGAGGCATGGGAAGCGAGGAGGTAGCCACCTCTTTTCAATGGCCTGCGTCATCAAGTGTAGAGTCAGGGCAAAGAAGCACCGCTCAATGTGGTTGGTGGTTCGTTTCCGTCTTTGTTCCCTTCACGGGCAGATCTGTCTCAGTGCCTTGAATGACAACAACGTGTGGAACAGCTATTAGTGTATATATATAAGCCGATTCTGGGTTCTTTCGGGATTTGGTTTAAGTGGTTCTTTTGCTTTGGGTATTTGAGACACATCGACCGACTTCGACTACTTCTTGACTTCTTCAAAGTTTGCGATGCGTGAAGTAACGAAGGAAAGTAGGACTTTGGTGTTATGTTTCGATGGGACATCGAACGAGTACGATGCGGATGTACGTCTTCCTCCCAACACCCGCACGGGTCACTCTAAACTCCCCAAACACAGAACACAAACCTCCCCCTCTTCTTCTCCCTTCTCAAGAAAGATGACTTCAACGAACAACTCTGTTACTACCAACCCGGAATCGGAACTTGGTTCAACCCAGGCGTCGTAGCGCCCATCTTCCAATGGGGCGCTAAAGTCCTTGACTACGCCTTTGCATGGTACCTAGACGAACATGTCATGGACGGGTACAAGTTCATCATGCGGAATTGGAGGGTTGGCGACAAGATTTGTTTATTTGGGTTTTCGAGGGGGGCGTATACGGCACGTGCGTTGGCTGGGGCGCTGTACAAGGTTGGGTTGTTGCCGAGGGATAATGAAGCGCAGGTGTCGTTTGCGTATAAGCTTTATAAGAGGGAGGATAAGGAGGGAATTGAGTTGTGTAAGGGGTTCAAGGAGACGTATTGTCAGGATGTGAAGATTGAGTTTATGGGTGTTTGGTGAGTGCTTTTCTTGTGGTTGTGGGTTTTTTGGAAGGGAGTTGATCGAGTGTGTGAGGGTAGGGATACGGTTGCGAGTGTTGGCTTGATTATGGGTCGTACGTTGCCGTTTGTGAACTCGAATACGTCGATCAAGACGTTTAGGCATGCGTTGTCTTTGGACGAGGTATGTGTGGTTGGTTGTGCTGTGTGGGTGAGACGAAGGGTTAATGAGGAGTGGCCAGCGTCGAGCGAGATTCATGCCGAACAAGTACCACCGCCCCTCGCCTACTGAAGAAGGGGCCAAGTGGGACCCGGAGCATGCGAGTCCGGTCATACCGATCAATGATACCCAGTCCGACCAGTTGGCGGACATAGAGATCAAGGAGTCCTCATCCTCGGCTTCTGATTCCAGTGACTCTGGGATCGGTTCGAGCTCGAGCGATGGTTCACCAGAACGCAAGAACAAAGGAAAGAAACGATACCTTCCATTCTGCCTTCGTTCGTCCAGTAAGACAGGTGCCAAGAGGGCGGAGGACGAAGGAACACCAGATGGTGTTCTGGAAGTATGGTTCGCGGGCTGTCATTCGGGTATGTGGGTCCACTTTGTCTGCAACATCACGCAAAGCAATTGATGGGTGATGGGTGATGTGATAAATAGACGTCGGCGGCGGGGCAGAACCGAACGGGACGCCACAATCGCTAGCGTACATCACGTTGCGATGGATGGTCCGTGAGGTCGTTAAATCTGGATGCGCTATCCAGTTTGATGCGGAGGCGCTGAAACGGGCAAAGATTGATATCGAGAGTACGGAGAGCACGGCGTTGGACGCTCAAGATGCGGTTGCGCCAATGCATGATGAACTCAAGTCGAATCCACTGTGGTGGTTGTTGGAGATTATACCGATGAGGTTTACATGGCAGGATGCAGATGGAGTTTGGCACAAGAAGTTTGGGTAAGTGAGAGTAATTTAAAAAAACTGGGAAATGAGGCTCATGTTTTGAACTAGATGGCACTTGGGCCGGGGGCGGAAGATCACGGACAAGGAGCCAGTTTTCCACAGCTCGGTGCAGACGCGAATGGAGAGTGGGTACAAGCCACGGGCAGAGTGGGAGGCGGGAAGGGAGAAGTATGTGTCGTGACCTGTATGGGTAGAAGTAGATCACGTGTAGTTATAACTTGAACAGCTGCATCCACTATGGCCACTCCTCTCCGCAAGAAACGAAACTTTCGTGGTCTCCAGCTCCAGGTATCAGACCCTCCAAATGCTCCTCTCCCTCCCCCACCCCCAATTCCACCCCTCAACCTCACAGAAATTCAGCCTCTTGTCATCCGCAAAACCCCCATAGCTACAAACCCTCCTTCCGTCCCATCCGCCTCCGCTCAAGTCAAGTCTCCCTCTGAAACACAGGGCTCATCGCCTGCCTCTGTACAGTCCCAGCCATCAGCAAAACCACCAGGCAAGAAACGGCCTCCACCAATGACTCTCAAAGCCCCAAAACTGCCTCCTTCCAACATCAATGTTGTTTCGACATCCGCAGCAGAGGACAACCTCACCGTCGTCAACACCGCCGGCGCAAACTCAGCACCGAACACGGCCTCATTTGCATCCGGCCGAAGGAATACTTACCATGCGCACTTATCGAATGCATTGGCAAATCTGGATATGAATGCAGAGATGAAATTTGAGCTCAAGGCTGAGGATTTGAAGGATCTTCAGGAGCTCGGTCAAGGGAATGGCGGAAGTGTGAAAAAGGTTGAGCACGTACCTACGGGGACCATTATGGCCAAAAAGGTGCGTAGATGCTTTTTCTAGGCTTGGACGGGTTTTTATTGGAGTTGTGTAGATTGTCCTCATAGACGCGAAGCCATCCGTGAGGAAGCAGATTTTGCGAGAATTGCAGATCATGCATGACTGCAAGTCCAAGTACATCATCTCTTTCTACGGTGCCTTCCTTGCCGACCCCAACATCTGCATATGTATGGAATACATGGACAAGGGCTCCCTCGACGGTATCTACAAAAAGATAGGTGCTATCGATATCGACGTTGTGGGTAAAGTCGCTTTGGCAGTGTTGGAAGGCTTGACATATCTGTATGATGTCCATCGAATCATTCATCGCGGTCAGTCCGTTGCTATTTTCTACACGTGACGAGTCATCGCACATATTGACTTGCGGTCTTAGACATCAAACCGTCGAATATACTGTGCAACTCGCAGGGCGAGATCAAGATATGCGATTTCGGTGTTTCCGGGGAGCTCATCAACTCTATCGCAGACACGTTCGTTGGCACTTCCACATACATGAGCGTGCGTACACATCATCTCTCACCCCTATTATGGCTCACTTCATACCTCCCTTTAGCCCGAACGGATACAAGGCGCCCAGTACACCGTCAAATCTGATGTCTGGTCCCTTGGCATCTCACTTATCGAACTCGCACTCGGCCGCTTTCCATTTGCAGAGTCCGCCTCTGATTCCGACGACTCGGACCTTTCCGACTTGGATGGCACCCTCTCCCCCGGTCGTCCAAACCCCTTCCTCTCCTCATCCTCCACCAACGGAACCAATGCCACGAACGGATCGGCATCAAGTCTAGAATCACTACGAAAAGAACGGCAGGAGGCTAAAGAAAAACGCAAGAAGGAGAAACGAAAGTCCAAGGGCGTGAGTTTACAAGGAGGCGGGATGACGATGAGTATTCTCGAGTTGTTGCAGCATATTGTAAATGAGCCGGCCCCAAGATTAAATAATGGGCCTGGTGGGGAGGGTAGGTTCCCCAAGATGGCGGATAACTTTGTGGAGTGTTGTTTGTTGAAGGATCCGGATGAGAGGTGGACGCCGAAGGATTTGTTGGTACGTCTAGCTTTTGCGTGGATTTACCTGTGCGATGCTGATAGTTTTGGGGTTAGAAACATGAATGGATGGATTATGCGAGAGTTGCGGATGTGGACCTTGAGGCTTGGGCGAGTATGTTCTGAGCTTTTGCTCTTTGCCCCCCTTTCTTTTGTTCTTTTATTCACACTCGTTTAAACTCCTCTCTTTACCCCTGCTTTCCTCGAGTCTTGTATTGTATGCGAATCTCGCTTCCTTGTGTCCCACCCATCGTCCTCGTCGCTGTTTAAAGCCAAGATCCAGTTTTTTTTTCCCGTTCGATGCTGAACGGAAATTCGACTGCTGTATGTAATGTTTTCGATATTTATTGGAATCTCGGAATTTGAAGTGTGTTTGTTAACGAGGGGTTGGACAACTTGGCGGGGGTCTCCGGTTAAAGACACTTCATAACTGCCTCTTGTGCCTTTGTTAATGTTGTAATTGAAGGGAGATTCCGAAGTTTGGTTGGCCAGTAGGGCCTTGTCAGGGGTGTACGGGGGAGGTGAGGGTTTTGAAGTGGCTCGGTTAGAGGCTAGACCTATATATGTCGCATGGTGCGTGGAGGATAGGACAAACCTGATAAAAAACGGATCTTGGTCGAGCTCATTAAATGGAGAGTCGTATGATGAAAAGCTATCATGTACGGTTCGGGAAAGGGCTCTCCACCATGAGCAATCCTGAGCTTAAAAAGTGGAGAGAACGATTCCATGCCTGCTTCGAGTGAGGTATATATGCACCGTATGTGCTCTTAGTTGGTTTCTATTTTTGCGACATTTCGGCGATGAGTGCGCAAAATGGGCGTTTCAAGGAAACGAGACGAAACGAAACGAAACGAAACGAAACGAAACGGGGATGAACGCCGAAGTGGAGTTAGGAGTTGAAATGAATGAAACTGCGGTACCGGAGTAGGGTGTTGATGGAGTATGAGAACATGTTTTGGGTAAGGTGTTTGCCGGTTTGGGAGATGCTGCTGAGATCGAAGTTGGAATGGTATTACCTTGAGGGTGGGTTGGTTGTGCATTTGAAGCTAGAGCATGGACATATTAACATAGAAGAGTATTTAAGCAGGAGATAAAGAAGCGCGGGTGATGGATCGCGAACAGTTCTCCTAGCCTCGTTTGCATCCGTTCCTTCGATTACGGATTTCGGGGCCAACAGGTCTGCGCCTAGTGTCGTCACAATTACATAGGTTCCTTGTCACGCTCGAGGGGGTTCCTGATGTTCTACGTGTCGGTGAAGAGCTTGATTGGGTGCTGGGCAGTGTGTTACACATGGGCTTGGGCAAGCCGGCGACGATAGTGCAGTGCAGTTTTGGAAAATGTATACGGCCTTGGGGAGACCCAGGACAGATGTACGTGTAGGAACTAGATGAAGGGATGGTCGGATGACGAGTAGAGCCGGACTGACCGCAGCGACTAGAAGAGTAGGGTGTTATTTTTGGTCGGAGGGATGGTTTGACGGCGTGTGCATCTGGCCATATACTGTTGATTCTGTCGTTGGTCGGATCGAAATGTCATGGAATAATCAGATGGTGTTAGTGGGTGGGTGAAAGTCATCCATATGTTGATTTTTCGGCATAACCTTTGCTTACGGGAGCCCAGATTTGTCCAGAAGTGGCAAGTTCATTGACCATGTGCGGTTAGCCCAATGTTCTGAGATGATTCAGCAACGATATGGTTACCCAAAGCGAGGATCAGCACCGAGAAGCGGTTTCAGCGGTATTGATGTAACAAATCCTGGGCTTGAGTTTTATACAAAGGGGGGGATAACCCTAAGGAGGGGTTACCGGTTAAGACTGGGTGACAGGTTCTGACAGGTTCTACCGGTCTTGGTCGCTTGACCTCTCCTTAACCTCCTTCTATTCCTCCTCTTCCTCTCTTCCCCCCCTCGCTTCTACCACCTCACACGAGCACAGCGCATATGGAGGCAACCTTCGACAACCAGACCAACCTCCTCTCGTGCAACATTCGCTCCTCTGTCGACAATTCCATCATATATACCATCACCACATCACACAATCTCTGGGGTCGCACCGTAACGTTACTCAAAGATGCCAACCCCGCCCTGGGCGACTCCCCAATTGTCGGCGCTATCTACTGGCGAGAACGACTATTCGAGGTCCACGGACACAGAAAGTCCATATCTGATATTAAATGCAAACCTCCTGGCTTCACTCGTGGTCACCCTCATCCTCATGCCCCAAGAGCTGCGAAAGCACAGCACCGACGAACCCAGAGTCAAGTTACTCAGAGGTCACGACACTCGAACAGGGATAGGAGTGGGAAAGGGGAAGATGGACAGGGAAAGCGCAGGGAAAGGGTCAGGGAAGACAACTCGGAGTCGAGATCGGCACCGCTGTGCACTTCCTGCTGGTCAATCGCCCGTCGTTCCTCCGCCATCCTGGGCCAATTTGGACTAGGTGATTGGTGGCGCTCTCTAACCTGTAGCGCACGCCACTGGCAGTGGGCCGCGGATAGGACCGAGTACGAACTAACTTATCATCACGAACAGTGGCAGGTGTGTTATCACAGTTTACACATACACCACCATCTACCCATCAGTCGATTCTTTATCGAAGACCTTTTAATTTCATTTCCCGTGGCGCTTGACATTGGATGCTGACTTCTTTTATGAAACCCTATCTCGTCATAGGCCCTTGCTATTTTGGACGGAGATAACGAGAAAGTTCAGGGTGTCCGGTTTGACATAGGTTCGGGGTCCGACTACTCCGACGCTTCCGGCGTCGACTCCGAAGATGAGAAGCTGGATGAGGAGCAGGACAGTCGTGTCGCTGCGAGTTTGTATGTACCCTATAGGGTCCATTTGTTCCACAAGACAAAACCTCCGGTGTTGCGCGTGAATTCGGTGGCGCTCTGGCGGGATGAGGTGTTTTTGCTCTTGGTCTTGATTTATTCGGAGACCAAGAGGCAGGATAGCACAGTGAGTCGTCATTGATTTGCATGTATCCAAAGCTAACTGGGACTATTCTATCTCTTAGAACAGTTCTGGTGGATGGTGAAGGGATATATTCTTGTCGCATTTTTGGGACATTACGGTCTTGTCAGATCTTGCATTAAGATTGTTTCTTGTTTTGTAATGGACTCGATATCTTTCTGGGACTGTCATTTCTTGGACATATTATGGACTCGGTATACCTGCGTACATCGTGTATACTTACTAGTCACTTGTATAACACACTACATAATTACGTATCCCACACTTGAATGTCGAACTTAAAAAATAGTACCTGCATCAGAACATGGGGTATCGATGCACATGCCGAGAAGTAGGGCATACTAGGGTTCCCTTCGAGAAGGTCTATAGGCGCGTGTATGGAACTCCCAAGCCTTGTCACAGATTCTGATCATTCGTCAATTCCTTGCTTCTCCCAGTCACAATGATCATAATGCGTGATTTCTATGATATGTACCAGACCCCAGAAAATGGTTTCCATGTCCACGAAATTGGTCACACTGATACCGATACTGTCTCTATCCTACAAGCGCCCGAAGGATATGTACTTCTTCCCAGGCTGTCTGTAACTCGTACCATACATGATGCCCAGAACCTAGTTCAGGTGCTCATAACTATTGATATACAGTGCCAATCCAGTTTCAATTCAGCTTTCGCCGAAAACTCAGTGAAAAAGAGCTATGAATATACTCTATAAACTTTATGCATACATGATGTCCACCCCGCATTACACTGGGGTGGTCTAATTATATACCTTCTGCAGGGGGAGTGTTCTATTTCTGTCCCTGATCTGTCCTTGGAAAAGGCCAAGCAGAGCCAAGCGCTAGGTTCGGTGGTGAAAGGTGGGAAATTTAAACATGGTGACATGAAAAGAAACGGTCAGCGGGGCGAAAAGGCTGGGAAATATGCCTGTCGGCGTGTACACGGGTCGTGATATCCACTTAGCTTCTTTACCTTTCCTCATCGACGACCGTACTCGCATAACAATCTGGGTTACTTACGCATTGAAAGGAGAAGACACTAGGCAGTAAACGATTGAATACGGATCGGGATGGTTTCGTTGTTAGTTCAGGGGCTGGTTGTATACGCTTTCTCAGTGGCGTTGTGGAAAATCTTGAGGGAATATGTGGTCAAGTCGCCGTTGGATTGTGTACCGGGACCGCCGTCGCCTTCGCGTTTAACAGGTGATGATTGTTCCTCTTACTTATGAGATGATTGAAAGTTGATTAGACCATTTTCTAGGGAACATTAAGCAGCTTTTTGACGAGTATGGATGGAAGTTTCATTATGACCTGTTGAAGCAGTGTGAGTTCCTGCCCTGATCACCTGTGCAGAAGAATGTATTGGCTGAGTTTGTATATCAAGATGGGAGTGTGATGAAAGTTAAAGGTCTACTTGGGGTGCGCGCCTCTTCTGCTATCTGTTTGACGTTCAGGAATACCGGGCTAATTCGTTTATGGTATCCAGGAACGCCTGCTTTACCTATACGATTCCAAGGCATTGCATCACATCCTTGTCAAGGTATGTAATTCTTCCTAGGTCGGGCGGTTTAGAGTCTGATCCATGTTTTCGGTTCGCGGTCGTGCGATTAGGATCAATACATCTATGAAGAAGCACCTGCTTTCCTTCAGTACGCGGAGAACGAACACGAAGCAAGGCTTGGAGCAGCTGATTGGTTTGGCCAGGTCGAACAAACTACTTTTTGGCGATGGATTATTGGCGACTTTGGGTATGTACTGCATTCCCATGCCGCGAAGCCATGGAAGTAGGTGGTAATGAATGAATAGGTGAACAACATAGGAAACAACGGAAGATGCTAAATCCCGTGTTCTCGATCGCTCATATGCGTGGAATGAGTGCGTTTCTATTTCACTATTTCATAGTTCATACCACTCATACATGTACCCCTGTACTTAGTCCCAATATTCTATGAAGTAACAAGCCGAGTACGCCACCACCCGCCTCAGTATACACGTCGAATCTCACAAAGTATCCCAATGTAACAGCTCCATAAGTCTATCCTCAGCCAGGTCAAGAATGGACCCAAGGAGATAGATATCTTACACTGGATGACACGTACTGCACTTGAATTGATTGGCCAGAGTGGAATGGGTTACTCGTTCGATTCGTTAGACGTTGACGCTACAAGTGCAGATCTACATCCGTATAGTCGATCTGTCAAACGACTTGGGTGCGTACTTCCTACCCCTGTTCCTGTTATATTTCGGACATCCTTTTCTGACTTCATGGTAGTGGGTTGCTAGCGCGGCCCAAAGGTTTCCTCCTGTCGCAGTACATCTTCCCTATTGCCAATCAAATCAACTTGCCTCGTGTTAAGCGATGGATCGTGGAGCATTGGCCTGCGCAGTGGGTACAAGATATGAAGACTATCGTGGATATAATGGAAGAGACTGCTCTGGATATTTGTAACACAAAGCGGAAGGCGATCATGGAGGGACATGGGGACGATGGAAAGAAGGATATCATCAGCATACTAAGTGCGTGTGCTCTTGGTGTTCGTAGGCTAGTAGAGGCACTGACCAAGTTCTTGTAGTGAGAGCGAATGCGAGTGCGTCGGAAGAGGACCGATTGTTGGATCATGAGCTGCATGCTCAGGTCGCGTAAGTCTTTATGATTGAAAGCATTGTGTGGAGCTTTCTAGCGAGCCTTGTTCTGCAGTACGCTAACGTTTGCGGCCATGGACACAACGTCTTCTGCACTCTCTCGCATTCTGTGCCTTCTCGCAGAGCATCCGGAGGTTCAGGACAAACTACGTAACGAGTTGAGAGAAGCTAAAAAGAATAATGGCGGAGAAGAGTTGGGATATGATCAGCTCGTGAGCTTGCCATACCTTGATGCAGTTTGCCGCGAAACGTTGAGAGTGTGAGCTCCGTTTCTTATCCTTTCTCTCGCAGTTTCCTGACAGAGGATCAGGTATCCCCCGTTGGCTACAGCAATTAGAACGTAGGGAATCCATGCTTCTTCTGCTATTTGAAGCTAACCCCACCTTTTGTAGTGCCCGCAAAGACATGATTCTTCCCTTTTCGAAACCAATCAAGACCACTGCCGGCACCGAGGTCTCAGAATTAATCATCCCTAACGGGACCACGCTCTTGATCTCTGTCCTTGGTGCGAATACTAACCCTGAGATGTGGGGCGAAGATTCATATGAGTGGAAGCCGGAGCGGTGGTTGAAACCGTTGCCGGAGAAGGTGGGCGAGGCGCATATGCCTGGAATATACTCGAACTTGTGCGTGCCTTTCTTCCTCTCATTACGAAACACGAAGAGACTTCATAAATTGGATCGTAGAATGACGTTCTTAGGCGGAAGTCGTGCTTGCATGTGAGTTCCTAATCCTCTCATTGGTTTCTAGATACTGATGGTGCGGGCAGTGGATTTAAGTTTTCGCAGCTCGAGATGAGTGGGTCCTTTCTGGTGCCTCCTCCTGGATTGCTACTAAAGCGTGTCTGCAGAGGTCGTGCTCTCAATCCTTCTTACTTCTTTCAAATTCGAGAACACTGGAAAGAAGATCATGTGGAAGATGCCTGGAATAGCTTCGCCAGTTGTGGAAGGGAAAGATGTCACTACATCATCGCTACCCATGGCGATTAGTCTCGTGGATGGACAATAGAGTGTCAGGCTTCCTGATTGTCGTAATCCATATGCCTTCATGTGTTGACACCCTTTGTTCTTTTATCTGCATAATTCAGAAAGATGTCCTCCTGCACAGAGCGGTCCAGTCCTAGGCAACTTCGACTAACAGTTCTTCTGGCCCACAAAGTCCCAATTGCTCGGTTTACATGCCCAAGTGAATATTGAAGATGTCAACTAGACCGAGTCCACGAGCGAGTACGTGGCGGTTGGTTCAATTTTCATAGCGTGACGAATGTGCAAGTACATGTGCAACGTGAAATGTTACAGGTCTAGCTTCGCCGCTCTTCGATAGAGATAATCATACTACAGTATCGCCATCTTGATTATCACCCTCACACGACAGAAGCTTCTTGAGGGCCAAAGTGGAAGCCACCAGACGCAAGGCTTAAGTCAGGATGAGTCGAGGCCCTTCTCCGCTTTCCAACAAACAGCCTTATACCCTTCCTCGTTGACTGTCCAAGTGCTCCTCTCTCTATCCCTCTAGCCCCCAGTCCATTCTATAATCAAATCCAAGTAATAGACGCAGAAGTGCCGATGGAGACTCTGATAACCGATAGCACTACCCAGCATGGCACAAACTACGTTCGAGATAACAACTATTATTTCGACGACGGGAGTGTCGTACTTCTCGTTGAGAACAGACTCTTCAAAGTAAGCAGCCTTAAAGATCCTACAACAAGTATATTGTCTTAACCCTCCTCTTTTCGTCTAGATACATAAATCCCTATTTGAACGGAGTTCGGCGTTTTTCCAGACATTGTTTTCCCTACCCCAAGGGACGGATGCCAACGGTAGCGACTTAAATCGCGTTGAAGGGAGATCGGATGAGACCCCCATAGTTTGTCAAGATTCCGTTGATGATTTTGAGGCTCTATGCTGGGCTATCTACGCCAGGTGCTTGATGAGTTTCCCTGATTGTTCGCGTTGTCTGCTAAGCTCGTCAATACTTGCAGTCCACCTGAAATTCTTGCGCAGCAAAATCCGGACACAGTGAACGTTGCGAAGATGATATCAGTCGTGGTTATGTCACACAAGTACGATTTTACAGTCCTCCGAGAGTGGGCCCTTGGCGTTCTCGACACATACTCCGCTACGAGTTCCGAGAGCATCATCAAGAGGTGGCGCCAATGGTCCAACGTTGGAAGGATATTCATCCTTGCGAATCAATGCAAGAAGGAAACGCTGATAGAATGCATTGAGAGAGACTGGCTCAAGCACATCTACGACTCTGGGAGCAATGATCTCACGGCGTTCGAACAGGCTCTGGATCTCGCTGAGCATTCACACGATCTTCGTGTTTTCCATGGCAAGGTTTATTATACATTTCTCAAGGCGATCAATATCTTTAATATCGATGCCGAGAGAAACATAGCCCCTCTTGATATTAAGGGTGTCGCCACGTATATGGACCCATTCATGTTGAAGTTAAGCCACGAGCGAAAGCTCCGGATCTCTCAAGGGTTTTGGTCATTATCCTTGCTGAGGCTACAGCTTTCGCAGGCACCACAGCTTGACGACGACCCTCCGTGTCCCGATCATACCTATTGCGAATCAGGCTGGCAGACCTGGTGGAGAGAAGTGCTCAATGAAATGGAGAGCCGTGGAAGGTGTCCGAACAACCCGGGCGAGATAATAGAAGAGGTACAGCGAAGGATAGTTGATCCCATTTGGTCCAGTGATTTCTCCGACGTAGTAGATTGTGATGAACTAATCCGGGTACAAGTTGTACAAATGGCGCAGGATTTTTTCGATTGTCTTGCGGACCGTTTTATGATCCCATGAGAGTAGGGCCATGAAGTGTTCGCTTAGCAGGTTCTCTGTAGTAATACTCGCCATTTGAAAATTCCTCTTGACATTAGCAGCTTAAAGGTTTGAGGAGATGAGTGTTGTCTAGAGTCTAAGCGCCACCACCTAGTACATCCCTGATTGCATCAGCCCGTTTTATCGAGGGCAGGTGTTATACACGTATCTCCGCGTGGTATCGTTATTCTTGTTGTCTTAAGGAGTCATTGCATACTGCTCAGACTTAGGGAGATGTTTTTTTAGCAGTAAGGCTTCGTGACCTGATCAAGGTACCCCTTGCCACTTGCGGTCGCTATTCTGTAGCAGGGCGTACAGGGAGAAAGACAATCCAATATCAAACACCCACGAGACATATTAATAATTACACAAGAGCGAGTACAACATCAATTGGATGTTGAAGGGACTCTGTACACAACCGACTCTGGATTTGCATCTCTCAAATGATCGATCCACTTGATCAACTTTCCCAGGCTCAAATCGTACCATATTTGGACAAATCCTCCATGGGCTGAGTCGCAAGGTGAGTCGACTTAAATCCCAGTCGCCGATCGGCACACCATTGTATTAACGTGCCGAGCGTGCGCTCATGTCCGCGCCCATTTACCTATGTAATCGTGTCACTGGGTGATACGATAATTTTTTCGGTCATATATTCCGGATTGGGAGTGCGCTGGAAGTGTAACAATTCCTAACCTGCCCCGTCGACAACACCTCCAGAGCGTAGGCTAAACAGCTGGATACAGACAGGGATGACTTCACTTATAGTCCAGGCACTGACCGTATACATTATCTCCGCCCTGCTATGGAAGATCTTGAGGGAATATGTAGTCAAATCACCGTTGGATCGTGTACCGGGACCACCCCCACCTTCGCTTTTAACAGGTGAGTCTACCCTCCTTCCCCGTTGTTAATGGGACCCCAGAAGGCTGTTTTGTCCTGTATCTAGGAAATATCGAACAAATGTTCGATGTGAACGCATGGAAATTTCATTATGACATTTTGGAACGATGTGAGTGCTTGTTCCGATCCTTCGTGCTGAGAGACGCATTCACTGAGTCCGTGAACGTAGACGGGAGAGTGATGAAAATTAAAGGCCTACTTGGGGTGTGCATCTCTCCTGCCATCTAATTGTCGTTGAGAAAATCATGGGTCCAATCCGTTAATGGTATCCAGGAGCGCTTACTGTACCTATTCGATCCCAAGGCGTTGTATCATATCCTGGTCAAGGTATGTAATCTTTCCTAGGTTGGGCGGGATAAGGTCTGGTTCACGATTTCGGTTGCCATCGCGCGGATAGGATCAACACATCTATGAAGAAGCGCCTGCTTTCATTTTGTACGTGGCGCGGAGAAAGCGATGGAAGGCTTGGAGCAGCTGACTGGGTTTGGTCAGGTCGAACAAGCTACTCTTTGGCGAAGGGCTGCTGGGGACTTTGGGTATACGCTGCACCTTCCATATCGCGTAATTACTGAAGCAAAGTGGTAATCGACGAATAGGTGAACAACACAGGAAACAGAGAAAAATGTTAAACCCTGTGTTCTCGATCGCTCACATGCGCGAAATGAGTGGGTTTCTGTCTCGCCATTCCACTATCCTTGCTTGCCACTCAGGTGTACCTCACTTTCCAGCCCCGATATTCTATGAAGTAACAAGCCGAGTACGCCTCACCCTCCTCAACACAGACATCAATTCTCACAAATAATCACCATGAAACAGTTGCACAAATCTATCCTTAGTCAAGTCAAGAATGGACGCAAGGAAATAGATGTCCTGCACTGGATGACACGTACCGCACTCGAATTGATTGGCCAGAGTGGCATGGGATACTCGTTCGATTCGTTAGACGTCGGCGCTACAAGTGCAGACCTCCATCCGTATAGTCGATCTGTCAAACGACTTGGGTGCGTCTTCCCGCTCTTGTCACCGTTATATTCCCGGACATCCTTCCTAACTTCATGATAGTGGGCTGTTAGGGGGTCCTGCAGGGTTCTTTATGGCACAATACGTCCTTCCTATTGCCAGTCACATCAACTTCCCTCGTTTTAAGCGGTGGATTGTGGATCATTGGCCCTCGCAGCAGATACAGGATGTGAAGGATATCGTCGATATAATGGAAGAGACTGCTCTGGATATCTGTAAGACGAAGCAGAAGGCGATCATTGGGGGAGATGGGGATGATGAAAAGAAGGATATCATCGGTATCCTAAGTGAGTGTGCTTTTGGTGTTCATCTGCTAGTAGGGGCACTGACCAAGTTCTTGTAGTGAGAGCGAATGCGAGTGCGTCGGAGGAGGATCAGTTGTCAGATGGTGAACTACGTGCTCAGGTCGCGTACGTCTTCATTGAAACAGTTCTGTGAAACTTCCATGTGAACTCGCCCTGTTTGATAGCTCACTTACATTTGCGGCCATGGACACGACGTCTTCTGCACTCTCTCGTATTTTGCACCTTCTCGCTGAGCATCCGGAAGTCCAAGATAAGCTACGAACCGAGTTGAGAGAAGCGAAAAAGGATAATGACGGGGAGGAGCTGGGATACGATAAACTTGTGAGCTTGCCGTATCTTGATGCGGTTTGCCGCGAGACCCTGCGGGTGTGAGTTCAGTTTATTTGCCCCCACCTCTTGAGTTCTTGACCGTAGAGACAGGTATCCCCCTTTGACTATGGGAATCAGAGCGTAAGAAACCCATGTTTCTCTACGAATCGAAGGTAATTATGTCTTTTGCAGTGCCCGCAGAGACATGGTCCTTCCACTTTCCAAACCGATCAAAACCACTACTGGCACGGAGGTCTCAGAATTAATCATCCCTAACGGGACCACACTCTTGATCTCTGTTCTTGGTGCGAACACTAATCCTGAGATGTGGGGCGAAGATTCATATGAGTGGAAGCCGGAGCGGTGGTTGAAACCGTTGCCGGAGAAAGTGGGCGAGGCGCATATGCCTGGAATTTACTCGAACTTGTGCGTGCCTTTCTTCCTCTCATTACGAAACACGAAGAGGCTTCATGAATTGGATTGTAGGATGACGTTCTTGGGCGGAAGTCGTGCTTGCATGTGAGTTCCTAGTCCTCTCATTGTTTCTAGACACTGATGGTGTGGGCAGTGGATTTAAGTTTTCGCAGCTCGAGATGAGTGGGTCCTTTCTGGTGCCTCTTCCTGGATTGTTACTAAAGCGTGTCTGCAGAGGTCGTACTTTCAATCCTTCTTACTTCCTTCAAACTCGAGAACGCTCCCAAGAAGATTACATGGAGGATGTTTGACATAGTATCGCCTGTTGTGGAAGGAACGGATATTACTCGACCATCGCTACCCATGTTGATTAGTCTAGTCGACGGGCAGTAGAGGATCAGGTTTCCGTATCGCCACGAAGTGTCTTCCTTTTCCTCTTCGTTATATACTCGTATGTCTTGTCTATAGGACATTATATGGTTCGTACTGTATTTCTGCCCAAAACGGGTTCTGAGATACGACTTGGCAATGTTCCCGGCCGTAACGCTCGGACTCTTTTGTTCACCCTCATCACGCATCAGCGCTGATTCAAAGGCAATTAGTTATGAATCTACGAGGCAAAATTCACGCTCATAATCGGATGCTGCTATTACAGTCAACACTGTCATAACCCATACCAGTCATAACCCATGCTCTGCCATAACCCATAGCTCTTCCCGGGACAAAGTCGTCTCGGCTCTTTCGTGCTTGAGTCCTCTCTTGTAACCCATACTTTGTCATACTCCACGGCCCGAACATGGGACAGAGTGCTATGGGTTATGTCGGAGTTGACTGCACTTCTAAAGTAGTTCTAAAGCCGATGTTTCCTCAAGCCGATCAATGTCACCCTCATATGGAGCGGCGGACGGGTCCCGAGCCGAATCGTGGTTCATAAACTTCATGAGAACGTTGTGTATCCTCCATATCGACAAGTGATTGGTCTTATGGCTCCATCACCGATCCTATATACCACCCTGTTAATTTTCCCCATGCTTGGCGCTCGGTGCTCAGCCAAATAGTCACAGTGCCTCATCCAAATTACAGATTCCGGGACATTGGATTTGATAACCATCTTTTCTTTCAACGTACCTTCTTGCACGTTGTTCTGGAGTTTCCCGGCTCAGAATCGCGCACGATACAAGTATCAGTACAAAAATACTCTGGCCAGCTCGAAGTTTGTCTTGAAGAATTGATTGGGTTAACGGAGGGATGAAAGTTTGAGCACTCTGCGCAGATTCACTTAAACGTTGTATTATTGTTCACAGAGAAATCAACTTCCTCTGTCAATGATTGCTTCTATGGCTGAAATGTCGCTTTGTGCGGAAGATGGCTCATAAGGCTCTTCGGGGCGCCCAGTTTCCGGTTAGACTCGTGAGGAACTGGGTTCCAGATGGGCGAGTCCCTCAGATGGAGATTATCGATAACAGACACAATTTCCAAGTAATGTGGGTTCGTACATTCTAATGCGATGGTGCTAATAGGTTATATGACAAGACGAGGTACTTATGCTGTCAAGTGGTGCCTTTCGCAACATACCCTCGTTCAAAACTTTTGCAACTTCTTGTGTCTCATGGGAACATTGTGATGGGGTAGTCTAAATATACCTGTAACAAGGTTACCGTTTTATTCCCGTCCTTGATCTGATCTCGAGGAATTCGGCCAAGTTCTGTGCCTCTTGTTTGATAGGTAGATTAGTGACGTGAGAGGAAGTTTCCAGTGTGGTGAAGGGCTGTGCTATGTTGTCAGCTTATCTAGGTCCTGTCATGTCCATCAAGTTCCCATATTTTCTTCATCAACAACACGCCCACAACGTTCAGTTATTTACGCGTCGCCAAACCACTAGGCGTTAAACGATTGAATCAAGAGATGGCTTCACTCCTCGTCCAGGGACTAATTGCATACGCTATCTCAGTAATTTTGTGGAGGCTATTCAGGGAGTATGTTACCGAGTCGCCGTTGGATTGTGTATCGGGACCACCAGCACCTTCATTGCTGACAGGTGAGCCTGTGTTTCGTTCCTCTGGGTTATGGGATCTTGGGAAGCCGACTGGTCACTAAGTCTGATTCTTAGGGAATATCAGGCAATTATATCATGAGTATGGGTGGAAGTTCCATTATGATATTTTCGAGCGGTGTGAGTATTTCTCATAGCTATTTACGTGGTGAGATGTACTAAAAGAACTCGGTGGGGTGTAGATGGGAGTGTGATGAAAGTCAAAGGTCTGCTCGGAGTGCGTGCCCCCTTTCCCGTTTTCTTTTTTCAGTGTTTAAAGGGAAGCATGATTTAATATGCATGGGTATCTAGGAACGTGTACTATACCTTTTCGATCCCAAAGCATTGTATCATGTTCTTGTCAAGGTATGTCATCTGTCCTACGTCAAGTGAGATAATGTACAGTTCATGGATATGATTCGTGGTTGTGGTTTTGTGGTGGATAGGACCAACGCATATATGAGGAAACATCCGGTTTTACTGAGTATGTGAGAACGAAATGTGATGGAGAATTTGGAAAAGCTGATTGCTCTGGCTAAGAACGAATAGGCTGTTATTGGGGGATGGGTTGATGGCGACTTTGGGTATGTGTTACCATTTCCCGTGTCGTATGTAATTACTAAAGCGAATTGCTGATTGGCAAATAGGCGAACAACATAAGAAACAAAGGAAAATGTTGAACCCAGTGTTCTCGATCGCTCACATGCGTGAAATGAGTGTGTTCGATCCCCTTGCCTCGACCATCTGCTTACACACACATCTTCGTCATAGCGCCGGCATTCTACGAAGTCACGAACAGAGTGCGCACGCCCACATCCTTCTTATATTATTACAAATTTCACAAATCCAATCCCAATAGCTCCGAAAAGCCATCCACAATCAGGTGAAGGACAGGCCCAAGGAGGTGGATATCCTAGATTGGATGACGCGTACTGCGCTCGAACTAATCGGTCAGAGCGGCATGGGATGCTCGTTTGATTCACTCGATGTTAATGTTGCAAGCGGGGACCTACATCCGTATAGTCGGTCGGTCAAGCGGCTTAGGTATGTACACCCTTCCAGACACCTTTCCCTAACATCCCCTGACCTCCCGGTAATAGCGCAATGATATCGAGTCCTGGAGGGGCCATTGCAATACAATACATTATCCCTTTCGCCCGTCAAATCAAGTTTCCCCGCTTCAAACGGTGGATCGTAGACCATTGGCCTTCCCGGTGGGTACAGGATTTGAAGGATATTGTAGATGTGATGGAGAAGACTGCCGTGGACGTCTGTAACATGAAACGGAAAGAGCTCATGGGGGGGCACGGGGACCACCGGAAGAAGGATATAATCACTATCTTGAGTAGGTTTCTTGGGCTATGCGGTTATGGCGATAGATGGATCGATGGACCCTGACTAACCCGGTGGTGGCTGTGCAGTGCGAGCGAATGCAAGTGCGTTGGAGGAGGATCGGTTATCGGACGATGAGGTCCACGGTCAGGTTGCGTATGTTCTTATGTCTCCTACGAAGAATTTTCATTGAGACTCACGGGGGTACTCGATAGCTCGTTAACATTCGCAGCGACGGACACAACTTCTTCTGCACTTTCTCGTATTTTGTACCTCCTTGCAGAACATCCAGAAGTCCAGGATAAACTACGTGCGGAGCTGATAGAGGCAAAAAAACGTAATGGTGGAGAAGAACTGGGACACGATCAGCTTATGGGCTTGTCATATCTTGATGCGGTTTGCCGCGAGACTCTCCGAGTGTGAGTCCTTTCTCGTCTCATTCTTTTGAATTCATTTGACCATAGGGCTAGATACCCTCCGGTAACTATTGCAACCCGAGTGTAAGGAACGTTATTCCTTTCTGCTGATTAAAGTCGACATCTCCCTTCATAGCGCTCGCAAAGAAATGGTCCTTCCGCTTTCTAAACCAATCAAAACCACCAAGGGCGTCGAAACCTCAGAACTGATCATCCCTGACGGGACTACACTCATACTCTCTGTCCTTGGTGCAAACACCAACTCCGAGATTTGGGGAGAAGACTCCTATGAGTGGAAGCCAGAACGTTGGTTGAAGCCGTTGCCGGAGGAGGTGGTGAAGGCACATATACCTGGTATATACTCAAACTTGTGAGTCTTCATGTATCATTCGGAGCATAGGAGGAATGTTGACGAAACGGGTACCTAGAATGACGTTCTTAGGTGGAAGCCGCGCCTGCATGTGCGTCCCCAATACTCTCTTGAGAAATCTGGACGCTGACGATGGAAAAAGTGGATTCAAGTTCTCGCAGCTCGAGATGAGTATGTCCCGCTCCCCAATGCCCTTCCCAACATTGCTGATAGAGGGTCCCCAACAGAGGTCGTGCTCTCAACTCTCCTTACTTCATTCAAATTTGAGAACACTGGGAAGATCATTTGGAAGATGTCCGGAATCGTTGCGCCCGTTGTAGAAGGAAAGGATGATACTCGTCCGTCGTTACCTATGATAATTAGTCTGGTGGACAGGGAGTAGACGATTGGCCCGTCAGGCTGCGACTCGTATATCGTGCTCCCGATCATCGGTATGCTTTGTCCGCTTGTGGTTCCGGGAAATGTGCACTCCCACTTCCTTGGCAACATGTTACTGGTGATACTCCACGACGAACGGTACTGTATCTGAAACTTGTGAGCATATACTACAACTAGATGATAACTGAGCTCCCTGGCAGGGTACTATCCGCAACTAACAAGGGTAGGGAAAGTACGGCTGGTCGATAACATAATCATAATCATATGGAACGCAAGGTGCTTTACTACAAAAACAAAACAAGGTAGCGAGTGAAGAGGGCATAGGAAATGGATGCAATGATAGTGTCGGCTTGAGATCAGTCCCGGCCCTTGACAGAGTCAAGTGTCCTTGATTAAAACTTTTAGAGTTAGGCGATTGTAGTGAGCGGATCACTAAACCGTTCTCAACAGATGCTATGATTCAAATATGTCGAATTACATCTATTGCTCGAGGACATAACACTCGATGAGCGATATCCTAGTATAAAAGCTTCAGTTAACAACTATTTCTTCATATTCCTCTTTTGCAAATTCTTCTCACTCCTAACCCGCACCTTCTTCTTAGCGTCCGGTTTCTTGCCAAGAACACCTGTGGCACCCTTCCTCACCCTTAGCGCATTTGCAACTCGGGGAGCAGTGACCTCACTGCGTTTGAACAGGCTCTAGATGTCGCTGAGCGGTCGAATGATCTGCACGTTTTCCACGGCAAGATCTACTGTGTGTTTCTCAAGGCGACCAGTATCTTTAATATCAGTGCCAAGAGGAACATAACCTCTCTTGATATTGGGGATATCACCTCATATACGGACCCATCTTTGTTGGGGTTAAGCCATGAGCGAAAGCTTAGGATCTCCCAAGGGTTTTGGTCATTATCCCTCCTGAGACCCCGACTTTCGCAAGCGCCACAGCCTGACGACAACCTTCTGTGTTCCAATCATGACTCCTGCAAATCGGGCTGGCAGACCTGGTGGGAAAGCGTGCTCAATCAAGTGGAGCGCCGTGAGAGGAATCTGAACCTGGAGAAGTAATAGAAGAGGCACAGCAAAGGACAGTCGGACCTATTCCGAGGGGTCATCATTCCAGCAGAGCAGTAGATTGTGATAAACTAATCTGAGTGCGAGTTGTGCAAATGGTGCAGAATTTTTTTGATGGTCTTGCGGATCACTTCATGATCCCACGAGACTAGGACCATAGAATATTTGCTTTGCATGTTCTCTGGTATAATACTCACCATGTGAGAATTCCCTCTTGACATTAGCGGCTTAGGGTCAGAGAGGATGAGTGTTGTCTAGAATCTAGGCGCCACCACCTGGTACATCCCTGATTGCATCACCGTTTTTATCGAGACAGGAGCTATATATATCTCTCTGCGTTGGTATCGTTATTCTTGTTTACTTATGCAGTCACATCCTACTCGTGGTAAGGGAGATGTTTATAGTAGTGAGGCTTTTTGACCTGATCAAGGTACCCCTCGTCACCTGCGGTCGCTATTCTGTAGTAAGGTGTATAGGGAGAAAGGCAGTCCAATATCAAACATCCACGAAACATACTCATAATCACACAAGCGCGAGTGCAAACACCAATTTGGATGTTGAAGAGATGCGATTGATTGACTTGCATCCTAAAAATGATGCAGCACCTCGATCCACTTGATCAACTTTCCCGGTCTTAAGTAGTACCACATTTGAACAAAGCCCCGGTGGGCTGGCGAGTCGGCTTAGGTCTCAGAGTCGCCGACTGGCGTTCCATCGTGTCAACATACCGAACGTCAAATGTGTGCTGGGCCATGTCTGCGCCCATTTGCCTATATGATTGTGTCACGGGTGACATGATAGGGTCTCTGTCACACTTTCCGGATTGGGGGTGCTCCGGAAGTGTAGCTCTTTCTAACTTGCCCCACCGGCAGCAGCTCCGGAGCATCGACTAAACAGCTGGATATAGACAGGGATGACTTCACTTGTAGTCCAGGGACTGACCGCATGCATTATCCCGGCCGTGCTATGGAAGATCTTGAAGGAATATGTAGTCAAATCACCGCTGGATCTTGTACCGGGACCACCCCCACCTTCGCTTTTAACAGGTGAGTCTACCCTCCTTCCCCGTTGTTAATGGGACTCTGGAAGGTTGTTTGGTCCGGCGCCTAGGAAATATCGAACAGATGTTCGATGTGTATGCATGGAAATTTCACTACGACATTTTGGAACGATGTGAATGCTTGTTCTAATCCTTCGTGCTGAGAGACGTGCTCATTGAATCCGCGAACGTAGACGGAAGAGTGATGAAAATTAAAGGTCTACTTGGGGTGCGCGTCTATCCTGCCATCTAACTGTCGTTGAGAGAAACATGGGTCCAATTCGTTAATGGTATTCAGGAGCGCTCGCTGTACATATTCGATCCCAAGGCATTGCATCACATCCTTGTCAAGGTATGTAATCCTTCCTAGGTCGCGCCGGTAATTTCTGGTTTTCATGGTTTCGGTTCGCCGTCGCGCGGATAGGATCAACACATCTATGAAGAAGCTCCCGCTTTCGTTTTGTACGTGGCGTGGAGAAAGCGATGGAAGGCTTGGAGCAGCTGACTGGTTCGGTCAGGTCGGGCAAGTTACTCTTTGGCGATGGGTTGCTGGGGACTTTGGGTATGTACTGCACTTCCATACCACGTAACTATCGAAGCAAAGTGATAATTGATGAACAGGTGAACAACACAGGAAACAGAGAAAAATGTTAAACCCTGTGTTCTCGATCGCTCACATGCGCGAAATGAGTGAGTTTCTGTCTCGTTATTAAACTACCCTTGCTACCACTCACACGCGTACCCCCGCGGTCAGCCCCAATATTCTATGAAGTAACAAGCCGAGTACGTCCCACCCTCCTCAACACACACACCGAATCTTACAAATAATCATCGTGAAACAGCTGCACAAATCTATCCTTAGCCAAGTCAAGAATGGACCCAAGGAGATAGATATCTTGCACTGGATGACACGTACCGCACTCGAATTGATTGGCCAGAGTGGCATGGGATACTCGTTCGATTCGTTAGACGTCGACGCTACAAGTGCAGACCTCCATCCGTATAGTCGATCTGTCAAACGACTTGGGTGCGTCTTCCCGCTCCTGTCACCGTTATATTCCTGGACATCCTCCCTAACTTCATGATAGTGGGCTGCTAGGGGGTCCCGCAGGATTCGTTATGTCACAATATGTCCTTCCTATTGCCAGTCACATCAACTTCCCTCGTTTTAAGCGGTGGATTGTGGACCATTGGCCCTCGCAGTGGGTGCAGGATGTGAAGGATATCATCGATATAATTGAAGAGACCGCTCTGTATATCTGTAAGACGAAGCAGAAGGCAATCATGGAGGGACGTGGGGATGATGGCAAGAAGGATATTATCAGTATCCTAAGTGTGTTTTGTCTGTTCATAGACTAGCAGAGGCACTGACCAGGTTCTTATAGCGAGAGCGAATGCGAGTGCGTCGGATGAGGATCGGTTGTCAGATGATGAAGTACGTGCTCAGGTCGCGTACGTCTTCATTAGAATTATTCCGTGGATTTTTCATGCGAAGCGCGTCCTGTTTGATAGCTCGCTTACGTTTGCGGCCATGGACACAACGTCTTCTGCACTCTCTCGCATTCTGCACCTCCTCGCAGAACATCCGGAAGCTCAGGATAAGCTACGTACCGAGTTGAGGCGAGCGAAACAGGATAATGGCGGAGAGGAGCTGGCATATGATCAACTCGTGGGTTTGCCATATCTTGATGCGGTTTGCCGCGAGACCTTGAGAGTGTGAGCTCCGTTTATTTACCCCCACCTGTTGGGCTTTTGACCCTAGAGACAGCTATCCTCCTGTGACTATGGGAATCAGAGTGTAAGAACCTCTTGTTTCTTCTACGAATCGAAGCTAATTTTGTCTTTTGCAGTGCCCGCAGAGACATGGTCCTTCCGCTTTCCAAACCAATCAAAACCACTACTGGCACTGAAGTTTCCGAATTAATCATCCCTAACGGGACCACGCTCATGCTCTCCGTCCTTGGTGCGAACGCTAATCCTGAGATGTGGGGCGAAGATTCATATGAGTGGAAACCGGAGCGATGGTTGAAACCGTTGCCGGAGAAGGTGGGCGAGGCGCATATGCCTGGAATATACTCTAACTTGTGCGTGCTTTGTTCCCCCCATTACGGAATACGACGGATATTGATGGATCGACTTGTAGGATGACATTCTCTGGCGGAAGTCGTGCCTGCATGTGAGTTGCCAATTCCCTCATGGTTTTTAGACGCTGATGGCGTGGGTAGTGGATTTAAGTTTGCGCAGCTTGAGATGAGTGAGTCCTTTGGTCTGGTGCCTCCTCCAGTTTGTGACTAATGATTGCCGGCAGAGGTCGTGCTTTCAATCCTTCTTACTTCCTTCAAACTCCAGAGCGCTCCGCGGAAGATTATGTGGAAGATGTTTAACATAACGTCTCCTGTGGCGGAAGGAACGGATATTACTCGACCATCGCTACCCGTGGTGATTAGTCTGGTCGACGGGCAGTAATGGATCAAGTTTCCGTATTGCCACGAAGTGTCTTCTTTTTTTGTCTTCATCATATGCTTGTATGTCTTGTCTATAGGCTATTATAAAGTTCAGACTGCATTTCTGCCCAAAACGGACTCTGAGACACGATTCGGCAACATTCCTGGCCGTAACGCTCGGACTCTTTTGCTCACTCCTCATGCATCAGCGCTGACTCGAAGGCAATTAACTATGAATCTATGAGGCAAAATTCGCGCTTATAATCGGATGCTGCTATTACAGTCAACACTATCATAACCTATACCTGTCATAACCCCAGTGCGCTGCCACAACTCATAGCTCTTTCTGGGGGCAAAGTCGGCTCTTTCGCGCTTAAAGTCCTCTCTTATAACCCATATTCTGCCACATCCTGTAGCTCGAACACGGGACAAAGTACTATGGGTTATGACAGAGTTTACTGTACTTCTAAAGTAGTTCTAAGGCCAATGTTTCCCCCAAGCGATCAATGTCACTCTCTTATGGAGCGACTGACGGATCCCGAGCCAAATTGCGGCTCATAAACTTCATGAGAACCTTGTGTATCCTCCATATCGACAACTGATTGGTCTTAGGGCTTCATCACTGATCCTATATGCCACCTTGTTAGCCTACCGCTCCGCGCTCAACCGAACGATCACGGTGTCTTATCCATGCCACAGATTCCGGGACATTGGAGTTGGCAACCATCTTTTCTTTCAACGCACCTTCTTGCACGTTGTTTTGGAATTGTCCAGCTCTGAGATGGCGTGTGATACAAATATCAGGACAAAAACAGTCCGGTCAGCTCGGATTTTGTCTTGAAGGATTAATTGAGTTGGCAGGGGGATGAAGTTCGAGCATGCTGCACAGATTCACTTAAATGTATACTATTGTTCCCAGAGAAATCAACTCCCTCTGTCAATGATTGCTTCTATGGCTGAGATGTCGCTCTGTACACAAGATGACTCATGGGGTTCTCTTGGGCGCCTGGTTTCCGGTTAGACTCGTGAGGAACTGGGTTCCTAGCCTAACAGGCGAGTCCCTCAGATGGAGATTACCGAACCACAGACGCAATTTTCAAGTAATGTGAGTTCGTACATTCTAATGCAATAGGTTAGATGACAAGACATGGTACTTATGCTGTCAAATGATGCCTTTCACAGTATACACTGGTTCAAAACTTTGCAACTTCTTTTACCTCCACAATAGCAGTGCGATGAACAGTCTAAATATGCCTGTAACAAGGTTACCGTTTTATTCCCGTCCTCGATCTGATCTCGAGGAATTCGACCAAGTTCTTGTGCCTCTCGTTTGACAGGCAGATTAGTGACGTGAGAGGAGATTTCCAGTGTGGTGAGAGCTGCGCCATGTCAACTTATCTAGGTCCTGTCATGTTCATCAAGTTCCCATACTTCTTCATCAACGGCACGCCCACACACGTTCAGTTATTTACGCATCACCAAGCCACTAGACGTTAAACGATTGAACCAAGGGATGGCTTCACTCCTCGTCCAAGGACTAATCACATACGCCATCTCAGTAGTTTTGTGGAGGCTATTCAAGGAATATGTTACCGAGTCGCCGTTGGATTGTGTACCGGGACCACCGGCACCTTCGTTGTTGACAGGTGAGTCTGTGTTTCGTTCCTCTAGGCCATGGGGTTTTGGAAAGCCGATTGGTCACTGGGCGTGATTCTTAGGGAATATTAAGCAATTATATCATGAGTATGGGTGGAAGTTCCATTATGATATTTTCGAGCGGTGTGAGTATTTCTCATAGCTATTTACGCGCCGAGATGTACTAAAAGAATTCGGTGGAGTGTAGATGGGAGTGTGATGAAAGTCAAAGGTCTGCTCGGAGTGCGTGTCCCTTTTTTTTTCAATGTCGAAAGGGAAGCTTGATCTGATATGCATGAGTATTCAGGAGCGTGTACTATCCCTTTCCGAGCCCAAAGCATTGCATCATATCCTTGTCAAAGTATGTCATCCTTCATACGTCAAGTGAGTTAATGCACAGCTCATGGATATGATTTTGTGGTGGTGGTGGTGGTGGTGGTGGTGGATAGGACCAATACATATATGAGGAAACACCCGGTTTCATTGAGTATGTCAGAACGAGATGTCATGGAGGACCTGGAGAAGCTGATAGCTCTGGCTAAGAACGGATAGGCTTTTGTTGGGGGATGGGTTGATGGCGACTTTGGATATGTGTTACATTTCGTGTCGCAGATATTTGCTAAAGCAAAGTGCTGATTTGGCAAGCAGGCTAACAACATAGGAAACAAAGGAAAATGTTGAATCCAGTGTTTTCGATTGCCCATATGCGTGAAATGAGTGCGTTCCTTCGATCCCCCCAGCCTCACCCACCTGCTTAAACATACATATTCATCACAGCGCCGACATTCTATGAAGTCACGAACAGAGTGCGTATGCCTCCATCTCCTTAATGTTATACTACTACGAATTCACAAATTAAATCCCAGTAGCTCCGAAAGGCCATCCACAGTCAGGTCAAGGACGGGCCGAGGGAGGTAGGTATCCTGGATTGGATGACGCGCGCTGCGCTTGAACTAATCGGTCAGAGCGGCATGGGATGTTCGTTTGATTCACTGGATGTTGATGGTGCAAGCGGAGATCTGCATCTATATAGTCGGTCTATCAAGCGGCTTAGGTATGTACATCCTTCTACCCAGCTTTCCCTAACATCCCTTGACCTTCCGGTAATAGCGCAATGATATCAAGTCCTGGAGGGGCCATTGTAATGCAATACATTATCCCTTTCGCCCGGCAAATCAAGTTTCCCCGCTTTAAACGGTGGATCATAGACCATTGGCCTTCTCAGTGGATACAGGATTTGAAGGATATTGTAGATGTGATGGAGAAGACTGCTGTGGACGTCTGTAACATGAAACGGAAAGTGCTCATGGAAGGGCATGGGGACCACGGAAAAAAAGGATATTATCACTATCTTGAGTAGGTTTCTTCGGTTATGCAGTTATGGAAATAGAGAAACCCTGGCTAATCCGGTGGGGACTGTGAAGTGGGAGCGAATGCAAGTGCATCTGAGGAGGATCGATTGTCGGATGGTGAAGTTCATGGTCAGGTTGCGTATGTTTCTTTTTATTTCTATCACGGGGAATTTCATTGAAACCCCCCTGGGGATTCCGTAGCTCATTAACATTCGCAGCGACGGATACAACTTCTTCTGCACTTTCTCGTATTCTGTACCTCCTTGCAGAGCATCCAGAAGTCCAGGTCAAACTACGCGCAGAGTTGATAGGAACAAAAAAGAGGAAATGGTGGAGAGGAACTGGGATACGATCAACTCGTAGGCTTGCCCTATCTTGATGCGGTTTGTCGCGAGACTCTCCGAGTGTGAGCCCTAGTTCTCGTCTCATTCTTTTGGGCTCTTCTGACCATACAATTAGGTACCCTCCAATACCGACCGCACGGTATCCTTTGTCCGCTTGCGTTCATGGTCTCGGGGAATATGCGCTCCTACTTCAACGCGTTATCGGCCTTACTCCACGACCGTACCGTCTGAACGATACGGTATCCGAAATGCGGTGAGCGTGTACCAGAACTGGATAGCCTCACCCTCGTCGGTAAGGTAGTATCTGCAGGTAACAAATGCTCCGAGGTGGAAGGCCGCTGTACGCTGTACGTTGTACTCACTAGGGAGATAGGACGTTAAGGAGGGGAACGAGGAGCTGCAGTGGACTTCGGGTAGTATTCGAGACAGTAGTAAGTAGTAAATAATCTAATCTACGTCTAGCTCGCTTTTATACCTTTCTTAATCTGGCCTGAACTCCTGTCCGCGACATCTTCTGTGTAAGCCTCTGCTTACACGAGGTGGAATGTGGATGAGTCTGGCGGATGGGCGTGTGTGTGACAAAGTGGGAACAATATGACAGGAATACTGGTCAATAACGTAAACATCATCATGGGACACGAGATGCTTACAGAAAGAATAACACAAGGTAACGAGCGGAGAAGAAGGCATAGAAAATAGCATGATGATGTAGGCTTGAGGTCATCTCCGGTCCTCTTCTGTTTTTCTCCTCTGACAAGGCCAAGTGGTACTTGATTGGGACTTCTCCAAGGGCTCGGCGACTGTAGCGAGCGGATCATTAAAATGTTCTTAGCAGATGCCATGATTCAAGTATGTCGAAGGACATCTATTACTCGAATACATAATTACTCGATGAGGATCCTAGCACAAGAGCTTTAGCAAACCACGACTATTTCTTCATATTCCTCTTTTGTAAACTTTTTTCACTCCTAACCCGCACCTTCTTCTTAGCGTCCGGTTTCTTGCCAAGAACACTCGTTGCACCCTTCCTCACCCTTTCCCGTTTCTTCTCCTTACCACCCTCAGCGCCAGCCCGATCCTTAGAGGTATGCATAGCCATCCTCGCCTTCTTCTTTGCCAACCTCCTTGCAATCCGATCTGCGTCAGCCGCTTTCGCCTTCTTCCGTTGTTCTTTAGACAGATTGGCGAGTTTCTGGCCGAGGGTAGGATCGCCTTTCGGAATGGTTATTGGTGTTGGTGGAAGGGTGGGGCGAGAGTGAGGTTTGGACTTTTCATCGGATTTGGATTTGGATTTGGTCTTGTCTTTGGGGTTGGGGGTTTTCTGGGAGGAGAGTTTGAGGGAAGAGGGGAGTTTGGTTCCTGGGATGGTTTTGCAGCGTTGGATCCTGAGTTTGCGTTTGGCAAATTTGAGTTGGGAGGCGTCGAGGGTGAGGAGTTCGTCTACGCATTCGCGGTCCTGGTTTTTTTTTTCTGGTGTTAGTCGAGGAGTGGATAGAACGAGGTTAGGCGTACAATGAATTGAACGTATCCAAATCCCTTTCCCAGTTGGGTGTCTTTGTCTCGGATGATCCTGACGCGCGTAACCCATGTTCTGGGTTTCTTTGAAGCTCCTAGATCGTCGTTTTCCTGGTTTTCAGGTGCGGGTGGCTCGCCGCGTTCGGCCTTCATCAAACCCTCAAAGAACACACGTAAATCCTCTTCCTTACTGGCCAAATCCAAATTACCAACGAAGAGAGTCGATTTGGGATCTGCATCACCAAAAGGGGTTTCGGTACCCTCGCCTGCTGCCTCTTTCTCCTGCTCCGCCCCACCTTTAGCCGCCCCAACGCCACGGGTCTTCCCAACGAAATCCACGCGAATACTGCGGTCCATAAATATGGTCCCATCGGCTTTCTTTACTGCCTCCCGCGCGGCCTCGTACGGATTCATCACGGGATCGAGAGGCGGTAAATTTTTGGGTCGGTTTTCTTGGGGTATAGGGTGCGCGAAGACGATGTAGGAGTGGACGGTATCAGCGGTGTTGTGGAATTCGTGATTGATGAAAGCGATTTTCTTCTTTTGGTTTGGGTTGAGATGTTGCTTTTCGTCTTTCTTCGCTGTAGAGTCGTCGGCGTCATCTTGGGATTGTTGGGTACGCCAGGAGGAGGCGCGAGTACGGTCGTGTTCATGTTGGGATGGGTTCTTGTGCGGGTGGGTTGGTTTTGAGGAGGTGGGATCGGAGGTGGAGAGATTAGTAGTGGGTGTGCTGAAGGGTATTGAGCGGAACCGGGTGGATTCGATTTTAGCGGTTGGGATGAAGGAGAGGATGTGTCGTTGGAGTTGTTTTTGTAGCGGCTACAGATTTCAAGTGAGAGGTGAAGGAGCATGAAACAGGGCAACTGTTAGTACAAAAGCAGGCTGGCGATTATGGTTAACACACCCGTTTTTGAGCAACTTCGAGGGATAAGTTTCCGATGAAGATTGTCCGTTGGTCTCGTTGATCTGGCGTCTCATCTGGCGGGACGTATTTTTGTTTTGAGCCTCGTTTTGATTTTGATTTGCCTTTTCCCGTCAGGGATTCGTGTACGAGTTGTGAGGGATCGCCTTCCTCATCTTCATCGTTGCTTTCTTCCTCTTCGATAGGTTTATCCTTCGGATCGGGTTTCTCCCCTCCCTTTTCTCGAAGATAAGCATTCTCGATATCTGAATTGTCCTCATCGTCCTCTTCCTCTTCGGGTTCCTTGGGCTTGGTTCTCGCCTTTAATTTCTTTGAAGCGCTAGTTCTGACCTTGGGTGTCTGATCTTCCTTGTCCCCCGGTGCCACAGGGGTATTAGACTTTGGCCTCTTAACCTGTGTTGCTTGTTTATGGTCCTCTAACTTTCTTTTCTTGGACGGCGTCTCGGATATTTGAGTGGATGCTGGGGCCGAGATTGTCGCTGAAGGCTTGATAATCGAGTCAATGCCAGGGGAGAATTTGGATGGAGTGTTACACACTTGAGATTTGAACAGGGCGTCGAGCTCGGAGTCGACATTCTGGGTGGACTTTAGGAGAAAGGAGGAGAGACTCATGGCTCACGAGAGTGCAAGGGAACGAAAATATGATGGCATGACTGTGACATTGTCACGAGCGCTGGCATCAGTGATGTGAACGAATGGACGTTTTCCAGAAAAACATTCTTCTGGGTTAGTGCAGCGGCGTTTCCAGCGCTGGTCTGCTGAGAAGTCCAGAGCTCTGGCTCTTGGACAGTGTGCAGAAATATGACCAGAGCTCGATTGAGGGTGCTGTGGTAAGGCTCCATGGCTGGGGATAAAAATTTGAGTGACAAAATTAGAATGGATATTAATCATCCAACAACGCCATTTATGTTTCCTTAAGCGTTGCCCGCTTTTCCTTATTACCCCCATGGCGTCCCTGACTCCCCGTGCCTCTGTCTTTTGGTCGGACACCACCATGTCCTCGGCTAACTACTTTCCGGACGATTTGGACGTCGAGCAACAGGAACCCCTCGTTGACAGCGACGACGACGACCTTCACGATGGACGAACTCCTGTGCGTATTCTCGCTCGCATTCCTGCTGTGACAATCGTGTACGAGCCTTGCGCAGCTCGACAAGACGATAGATAGGATTGGAATGGGCAGCTACCAGTGGGCCCTGCTGTCCTTGTGTGGCTTCGGTGCGTCGACCCTCGGCACATCCCCTCTCATTTATAACCTGGATTGACTTTAACCTGTAGGATGGATGGCGGATAATGTACATCATCTCTCCCTCACCGCTTCTCCTCATACTCATTCTCCTGTAGATGTGGATTCAGGCCATTGCAATCATCTTACCCCGTGTTCAACAGCACTACTCCGGTGGGCTCCCTACACCCCTGCCGCATTCAACGCCGTCGCTAATGCCTTGCACCCTGACAGTACCGGACAACTACATTGGGAGTCTATCATCCTCCATGTTTGCTGGGATGATGATCGGTGCGGTTGGCTGGGGGACATGTAGGCATCTCATCATTCATCCACTCATCTACGTCCTTCAACTCAATCACACCTTCACGTTCTGCAGGCTCCGATCTCCTGGGCCGCAGCGCAGCCTTCAACGCGACTCTTTTCTTCACCGCCCTCTTTGGCTTTTTCGCTTCGTTTGCAAACAGCTTCGTAACTCTATGTATCGCGTTGTTCCTGCTCGGCAGTGCCGTAGGTGTACGTGCCATCACCTACATCACTCCATGCTCCACAACCACTAAACCCTCCGTTATGGTTTATCTCTAGGGCTCTATGCCGACGGATGGCACCCTCCTTCTCGAACACATGCCTAAAGAAAAGCAATACCTTGTAACGGCCCTCTCTGTCTTCTTTTCCTTTGGTTCCGTTGTCTCCGCCTTTGTCGCGCTTCTCGTTCTCCCTGAACACTCATGCCCAAATTCTGATACTGGCCCTGTCAGTGGAATGGTGGCTCCTTGCGACGTTGAGACCCAGAACCAGGGGTGGAAGTACCTGCTTATGACTCTGGCATCGATAGTACGTACATAGATCGTTCATTCCTTTCCCCGCGTCCTCTCTGCGCCTTCTTGATTCCCGGGAAGGCCGGGGTGTGACTCGAACTTTTTTGTATTTATTCCCTCCTTCCCCCTCCCCTCGCCCTCTCCCTAAGACATGGTTCCCATTGACATTTGGTGAACGACCTCTTAACGAATGCATTTACACAGACACTTTCAATGTTCCTGGCCCGGATTGTATTCTTCCGTCTCCACGAATCGCCCCGGTACCTCGTACACGCCGGTAGACCGCAAGAAGCCGTCGAATCCCTTCAAATGATCTCTAAATTCAACGGGTCGGATTTGGAAATCGAGTTGGGCGACGTCGTGGACCATCACCCACCTGAACCCCCTTCCTCATCTTCACCTACCGCTGCTGTAAACACCCCAAAACGGTCAAAGGTGAATGAGACTACGGTGTTTGACGCTGGGGATGTCGACGGGACCGGCACTGGTGGATCAAGCCCAACAAAGAGTAGCAGTTCCTCGGAGAGTTCGGGGTCCAGCCGGGCACCACTCGTCACTCAGTACGACTCTATCGGGCAAACCCCTGCTACTGTCCTTGAAGGACATTCTTTCACACCATCAATCCGGGACTCATATCCTCCCTCACCGAAATTGTCACGCGCACCTTCCTCCACCGCAGCTACCACCTCCAAAGTTCACGACGAAGAGGACAAGGGGATCTTGACACCCCGCTCTGCGTCACCAGTCAGGCCACACATCCTTGACTCCCAATCACCCCACCTCCGTCGGCACACTAGCATAGGCGGTATTGATTCACGTCGCACTTCGCGACGCTTGAGCACCATTAGTAGGAGGTCCTCGGTGTACGAGTATGAGAGGAAGTGTAGGGCCTTGCCAAGGTGGGTGAGGAAACCTCTAGCGGTGTGGTGGGACCGGGTGAGCATGGTCCTCGAGCCGGAGTGGTTCAGGACAACAATATTGGTTTGGGCTGTTTGGTTCTCGATGTCTTTGGGTGAGTCCTTAATCATCGATTTCTAATTTCTCTCGCCCCTTTGTTGTGGATGAATTACTGATGACTTTTTGCAGCGTTTACAATGTTCAATGTTTTCTTCCCCAAGCTATTGGAGATTGGGCCGGGGAAAGACGGTGCGGTGGAGATGACTGCCGCCAAGACGCTGGAGGAGAATCTGTGGGATGTAATGATTTTCACTATTGGCGGGACGCCTGGTGCTATCGTATGTTCATCCATCCTTGTCATTCTTGTATACTTAATTGACCTACCTCTCACTAACAGCTTGGAGCTTGGCTCATCGAATCCTCACTTGGCCGACGCTTGTCATTGGCTGCAAGCACGTTTACTACCGCCGCGTTTTGCGTGGTGTTTATTATGGTGGAGTCGACGTGGGCCGTGAGGATGAGTACAGTTGGGATTAGTTTGAGTGCGACTGTGAGTGTTCCCCTTTTGTGGCTTTGAGCGACCGGGGTTTTGATGATGTGCGTAGACGATGTGGGCGGTGCTGTATGGATGGACGCCCGAGATATTCGGGACCAAAGGTACGTTTTAGTTTCTGCTCGTTCTAGTCCGATGCTGACGGATTGGGTTTCGTAGTACGCGGCACAGCGTGTGGAATCGCTTCAGCTCTATCCAGGATGTACGTCCACCTCTCGATACTTCTTTTCCGCCCAAGTGCCACATACTAACCTCAACCTGCTTTGTTTTCGTTCAGTGGAGGAATGATTGCCCCGCTGCTAGGCGGTACCCTACTTATGATCAGCAGAGCCGTACCCGTCTACACCTCCGTAGTCGTGTTTGCGCTCGCTGGGTTCTGTGTATTGTTGTTGAAGGAGGGAGCAGGGGATAGTTTAGATCGGACGGGGAAGGGGAGAGCGAAGGGACGTGCTATAGTGCATTAATGCGTTGAAAGGAAAGGAGGGAAGTGGGAAGTGCGGGCACTTTGTCTTTGCTTAGGTAAGGAGTGGGCGCGGATGGATTAAAGTGGAATCGGACTGTGTTCGTTTCGAGCATATTAATATTTAGACATGTACATTTAAGCGTAGCATTCTTTGTTTTGGAATGTACCATGTGCTTTATTTCTATCCTGGAGAGGGTATTATCGTCATTCGACTCACTGGCTGCGAGTTTGATGAGTAGTGTTATGTCGAAAGGTGGCACCGATTTCGCACAGCAATTAATATTCGAACATTGGGGCAGATTCGTATTGGTGTCAGGAAGATACAAGGGGAATTTTGGATTGGGCAGGTATAGTGCCAGATTCTGTTTCCGGGCATCATGGCTCATCGTAAATGTACTAAAGCAAGAGCGTAGCAGCGAAATCGATACAAGAATGATCCTATATCAAGTACAGTGGTGATCAAGAACGATAGGGAACAGAGCGTTGTCTCATATTTAGGTAAATGCACCCTTGGTATAAGCAGGGTATGCCCCAAGAAATGTGTCTACTTATGAAAAAACTCGGTGTTGACTCAAGAGCGCTTTTCGCCTTCACCTTTACCTCTCTCAATAATCACTACGCGACTAGACAGTACAAGCTAATCGGCCCCTTCTACAACGATTATAAACCGTACCAAATACCCCATACAGGTGCCTGTTAACGAATTGAATAAACACACTAATGTTAGGACCCACACACATACAAAGGAGAAATAAGCGATGCAGACTCAGGGTGGATCACAACACAACCGCATCTGCCTCGATTTCAACCTTCATCGCAGGGTCCACGAACCCAGCACCAACAATCATAGTGGCAGCTGGCGCAACATCACCCAGGAACTCCTTTAACGCCCTCCCGACATCGCTACAATCAGTGTCATCGCGCACAAACATCCTCACTCGAGTAATGTCCTCGCGTTTTCCACCAAGGGATTCGACAGAGTGGACTATGGTGCGAAAAATGTGGAGAGTTTGCTCATATGCTGAGTCCGGGTAGAGGATTACTGGTGCTTGAGGTTCAGAAGGGGATTCGGGTGTGGAAGTGGAGGTTGTTCCCGAGATAAATATGAATGGGCCTTTGCGGACGCCGCGAGAATATCCGAAAAGAGACTCGTAAGGATTTGTTGTTTGATGGCGCGAGCGGGTACTTGACGCTTCTGACATTGCGAGGCAAATGAGGATGATGTCGGCACTTAGCAGAGAAGTATATCTTTTAAGATCTGAGACGAGTGCAGATCCTAGTCATTTGGAATCAGATCATCATGGGAAGCCAGGGCGATCATTAACTCTCTTTAGGAGGGTGAAAAACTATGAAAGAAAAAATTATGCAGTGATAGATCATGTCAGGATGTGACCTGTGCCTTTCTTCTCGGAATTTATCCCGATTTGCCTGTGCTAAACCTCCAACTTTCTCGTCTACATCTAACACTTACTCGTTCATATTAAGATTCACTCAAGAGCAATCGGTGCTCGGACACTCCTAAGGTGAATCTGCCCGAACATTCCCTGACATTCGGCGTTTCTCAGTCGGTAAGTGTACCCACGAGAGAAACGCAAAGCAGTACACGAGTCCCAATCAAACTGTACGAGACTCTTTTATGGTTTTTCTGGCATCACTCACGGCCTCGATGCAACATCAACAACCATTAGTCCAGAATACACACCATTCAATCTAATCTCCCAGAGAAGGTCCCAACCTTCCGGGAGAGGTTTGGACAGAGATTCTAGTAGGACTCAATTGGTTTTTGTTCGAGCTGGGCATGAATGAGATTTACGAAGAATTAGCCTTACAGATTGTGATGGATGTGGGATTAAGGTCTTTGAACGAATTTGGCGAGCCTTCCGATGCTGTGTCAATAGCCACAATTGACGATGAATAGCCGTCCACGCTGTCCGTGCTCACTACTTGTACATCCGGCCCCCCCTTCTACCTGGATAAGGGGCACAGGATGACGACGGTCCTCCGCGACTACTAACATACGCCAGCACTCTTGTTCTTCTTTAGAAGCTGCTGGAGCAATTGGGGGTTACAAACCGCCATCCTGGCGCTCGAAGTAACGCTCCTCAGGTTTTTGTCCCTCGCTAAAATCTTTCCGAAGGAGGTTCTCGGTCCCTTATCTTGGATTGTCAAGTTCTTCCGGTCGGAGCTTCAGATGTGGAGGGAACGCATGACTGAAATCAACAAAGAGTTGGCTGCTCTGGCCACAATCATTGTGCCAGTCTTCAGAATCTCACTCTCGAGGTTGCCTTAGCTCTCGACCTCTCTGACCCGTTATACAACTATCCAGTCTTCCCTGCTTGCTTACGATCACTCCAGTTACGAACCATAATTGCCTCTGGCAGGGTCTCAAACCTAGAAGCTTCGCATCCTTCATCTGCCGGAGCCCAGGAGACTTCGAACACCTGGTTATTGTGCCCTCGAGCGTCGAAATTGCAGACATGCCTGATTCTACCTGTACGACGAATCTCCTCATGGAAGGGTTCCTTGCTCCGAGAACGCCCCAGCTACAGGAGCTCTGGGCGGGATTGGACTGGTATTACATGTGTCTCCTTGCTGAGAAAATTTCAGGCACCCATACTGAGTCTTTTGCTTCCAACTTTTTCCGCCAGACACCTTCGTTTCTTTGATCACCTGTCTTTTCCGAGGTTCTTGAATCTTATATCTCGTAATCTTCGTTGTCAAGCCGCACTCCATCGAGGACCTACACTCTGGCTGCCCAATTCTGGCCCTCAACATCTGAAGCCCTTCGTTTTCCTATTTCCGAATCTCAAGTTCCTGGATCTACAGTATCGCAAGGCGGTACATACATCCATTAGGTTTTTCTCCGGATAAGGTCCGTGAATCCGATCATTATCAGACCCTGCTTCGTGTACTTATACCATGTCCTACCATAGGCCTCGTCTTGAAAGATATGGTCTAAGAATATTGTCGCGCTCGCAGATATCCCAATTGGAAGATTAAGCTTCGGGCTATAAGAATGAACGCTCTTCCCCAAGTTCTGTCCCAGAGGACCCCTAATGCTCAATTGATATAGTCTAATGTGGCCAGTTTGCCACCTCTAGAACACATTTTCCGCTCGAGAACTTGCGATTTGAGTTGCCGGGATTATGTGTATTAGGGAAATATATAGCCCTGAGTTACTTTTCCTGAGATCGATATTGTGTCATTGTCTCTCCACGGATGATTAGGTATAAAGGCTCGATGCGCACCTGTACGTGGTTGTCCGTGAGGGGGTATCTCTGATTAATGTTGACAAAGGGAGGGTGTTGACGATGGAGTTCGCTGCTAGTTCAGTTTATAGAGTTTTAATAGGACGTTCGTCTATACCCGTCTGCTGCGCCTTTGGTGCCTGTATTATCTTGCTAACGCCAAAGGCTCAGCCCACGATGTAGTATTAGATGACTTGGTGCCTGATGGTAGGGCACAAACGGGGATATCATCTACAAATACAGCTAACTCTCTCGTAACCCATACCTCCCGTGACCCATACCCTGCCATAACCTTCCCGGGGACAGGTCGTTTTTTCGTGCTTTAGTCCCCTCTTATAGCTCGTACTCTCTCATACCCCAAAGTCCGAACACAGGACTCAGTGCTATGGGTTATGAGAAGGTTGACTGGACCATCTACCAGCTGGTGAATGACCTCGGGTTCCCGGTCCGCAGCAATGATCAAGATATCAGTATATCAGCGCCAGTGCATGCCCCCTAGTACCCCGAAATTTGACAAGACGTCGAGAACTGGCTTGTTATTAGTATATGTAAATATCACCTAATGACGGGGCAACCCGGAGATGAGGCTGGGCTAGAATCCTTAAGAGTTGGGATGAGCGCCTCGCACAGCCTAAACGGTGCACTCCAGCTGCCACTACATATATAGTGCATGCGCAGACCCTGTCACACCCTGAAACGCGACGCCGTCCGCCTTCATCATGCAACAGCTGCAGCTTGAAATCGAGGAGACGCCTCTCGTGACGGAACAAGAGCTCGATGACATCTTCCAGGGCAAGATCGTGCGCAAGTTGAACGTTCCAGACTTGCCACTTGAACTATGGATGGAGGTTCTGGCATATCTGCCTCGTGGATTCGTATGGAAACTCATTGGGATTAATCGCTATTTGTTTGAGATGGGAATGAATGAGCTGTACGAAGAGGTTCGGTTAATGGATTACAATGGAGCTGGTTTGAAGACGTTCGAACAGATGCGGTAGGTCCGGATCTGCGCGATATATGTCCCACTGACTTCATCTTTGGTCACAAATAGACATGGAAATATCGCTTCTCGAGTCCGTCGCTTATACATCCGGCCTACATTCTTGCCCGGGATGGATTGCAAAGGAAAAGCCGTCTATGACAGGGGCCAAACTTCGGCCGAGCTCAAACTACGAAGGCTGGAGATACGTAGATTCCTCGGAACAGCCCTGGAGTCCCTCACTCATTGTATGCACCTGCAAGAGGTCACAGTTGTTGTTCATGATCAGTACCCCACAAAGTCTCTTTCAAGATTTCTCCGGAAATTGATGAAGCGAGTTGCGACAGGATTGCACGCTTTGACAATCGACATGACACTGCCCAGCTTCCTTTCCATTCACCATGTCTTCGACCCAAAACTCCTGCTTAATCTGTCATCATTGACCATTCGCATTACGAACTCACGTTTCGAAACCTCAATGCGACAAGCGCGTCGGACTCGCAAAGCTCTGCTACACCTCATCACACCTCTAAAAACGACCTTGCGCTCACTCGCCTTCGAAGTAATCGACTTCAACCTTTCCAAATTATTCCAGAATTTACAGAACCTCCCATCCCTCCAGTCACTCGAGCTGCGGGCCGAGATCGGCTTCAGCACTCTGATACCCACGATACACTTCGTAAAATTTCTGCAGCGCAACGCCGACAACCTGGAACGTCTGGTTATCAGGCGACCAACCGTGGACATCCCAAGCTCATGGAGCCTGGAGGCGATCATTCGCCGACTATACGATTTGCTTTATCTCCAACGCCTACCCAACCTGAAAGAACTTTCCTTGGAAGTGGATTACAATGCCATGTTGACGAGCCTGACCACACATATCCATACCTTTGTCCCGCACCTCAGGAGGCTTACGCTTACTGGCCAGTGTTCTACCCTTGACTATCCACAGCTAGCTTCTCTCCTGACTGGTCTCGCCGGCTGTGACAAGGGTCTCGAACATTTAAAGATATCCTTGACTCGATTTTCACCAGAGGACATGGACCTCATCGCCGATTCACTCCCAAATTTGAAGAGTCTGGAGTTGACATATCAGGTTTTGTGGACAAGTTCAAGTGAGCTGGAGAAGGTGAGCAGTGTTCTATATGATCTCTCTTTGACTGGTCTCATTGGCGAGTTTCGCGTTTAGCTCAGCGGCCCAGAAAGAAATACCCTTATCTACAACCTTTTTCGCTCTCGTGCCTATCCGCAGTGGAGATTGGAAGAGTTGAAGCTGATGCAGGTTAATATTTGCGCCGAAGGGCATCCTGACATTCAGCTGTTAAGTGCCATCACGGAGGGGCTATTGTCTCTCAAATCCGTTACCCGAACGAGAACGTGCGAGTGTCGATGGTAGTATCAGAACATTCGATGGAAACACAACTTGTATACTTGATGTGGACATTTGGAGATTTATATTATAAGACATTGTGAGCAGTGGCGGTATCAAATGGTTTCTCCCTCCCTCATGAGCCTTTGAGTCGAGATTTGTGCACGAGCCTTGTTATTCCAAAGCGGTGCGGTGTCGCTAGTAGGTTAGTCCGACAGTCGCACCCCCGGAGCGGCAGAGCAACGAAATGAAGACCATAGATCGACGCACCTTCGGCAGATTGGCAGGTGGCAATTTCGTAAGGTCTGAGTCATCAGGTGGCGTTGATATCAGACAAGGATCCCCTTGGGCTATACGTAGCAGAAAAATAGAAGGTGGGATAGTTGGACCCCGCCGGCCAATTGAAGGACGCCTTCACGCCTAGGTGAGAGACCCGTCCTGGTTTACAGTATAGAGACATAAAAGAAGTACAGAAGATGAACAGAAGGCCAATAACGCAGCGTTTCAGCATCAGGCTCTCACTGTTTGACACCACCTACGGTCAGGCGTTGGTGCTCTTTCTGATGCGGGAAAGCCTTCAAAGCCCTCGCTTCCTGCAACAGCACCTTCGAAAGTTGCGAGAGCTCACTTCTTTTGTCTGGATGACGTCGTCGACCACATTGCCTTTACTTTGATGATTAATGAGGTGGGCTTCTGAGAGGGCGGTCTCAAAAATAAGCGATGCACCAACTCACAAGATTCGTATAAAATAGACTGCATTCGAGTTGGTGTATACCTCAATCAGAGTTCGTTGAGATCTCTCAGGCTCTTTGATATGATTGAGAACTTCCAATTCTCAAGATTACTTGTACTCCTGTCTACTACTGGCTCAGTTGTAGCCGCCGGGCTAGGGTGGCATTTTGTGCAGAACGGCACATCTGGCGTGATTGCGCTGGAAAGCACAATCATCTCCGACACCTTGGCCCTCTTCTTCGACAGGGGTACGGACGCTCCGCTCCAAATCGATGGCCACAGTGCCTGGGGAGCGCTCTGGAACTTGGAGACAAACACTGCGTCCCCACTTCGTCTTGTCTCGGATACCCTCTGTGCTTCAGGGGGTTTCTTGAGCAATGGAACACTGGTGGGCGTCCATTTAGGCTTTTTTATGATGCCGTGAGGTCAGATCACTCGACAGGTTAGCGTTGGTGGACTAGAGCCTTCGTTTCCCGGGGTTGAGGACGGACTTCAAGCTATAAGGGTCATGGAGCCTTGCCTTGATCCGAACGGCGTCAACTGTACAATACTCGACGACCCCAAGACTTTCCACCTTTCCACAAATAGGTATTATCCTTCCAGTCTCAGGATCTTCGATGGTTCCTTGGTAAGTCTGCTTTCTGAGTGCTTATCTCCTTTGCCAATTGTCGTGTTTAGATGGTCGTCGGAGGCATGCTCGAACAGACGCCATTCTACAACGGAGATCCCGTCAACAGCATCGAGTTCTTCCCGTCCAAAGATGGCGGTGCTCCACGACCACTGGACGTCCTTACGCGAGCTGGTCCTGTGAATTTATTCCCTCGGTATGTATCGCGGCCTGTAGTTGCATTCAACTGCTCATGATCAATCAGAACAATCGGCCTCCCAGATGGGAGGGTCTTTATAGCAGCTGGAAATCAAACAACCATCTACGACATCGAAACAAACACCGAAACTATGCTGCCTAATATACCCAATGGCATCCGGATCACGAACCCATTCGACGGTGCAGCCATCCTCCTCCCCCTTCACCCACCTGACTACACCCCTGAAATTCTCATCTGTGGTGGTTCAACCACAAGTGATCAGATTCCGTCATTAAATTTGTCGTCACAGGACCCCACATCGGACCAATGCAGCCGTATGACCCTGACACCCGAGGGTATCCAGAGCGGATGGGAGGTCGAGAGAATGCTAGAACCCCGAATTATGCCGGAGATGGTCTTGATGCCGAATGGTCAAGTCATAATTATCAACGGCGCACAGACTGGGTATGCTTCTATCTCTGCTGTCGGAGACCCAATCGGCGGATCGAATGCGGACCACCCTGCGTGAGTGAGATTGTAAAAATACTTTCCGAAACCGTGATGCTCAGCCTCGTGCGTAGATTTACGCCTTCCCTCTACACGCCTAATGCCCCTCTTGGGCACCGTATTAGTAACAAAGAAATGCCAACGACAGACATTGCCCGTGTCTATCATTCCACTGTAACCTTGACGCCTAAAGGGTATGTTACACGTCTATATATGACAAGTTCGAAAAGATTTATCTTAACTGTTTGCTAGGAACCTCCTCATCGGTGGCTCCAATCCCAACATGAGGATCGTTAACGGAACTGAGTTCCCTAGGTCAGCGAAGCATCTCCGGAAACGATGACATTTGAGCTCACACGAGCAACAGCGAGCTCCGTATTGAATATCTCAACCCTCCATATATGACTGTTCCCCGGCCCCAACTACTCAACGTTCCCAAACAGATTGCTTACAACACCAAGTTTCAAACCAGTGTTTCTATCCCCCCGAACCTCAAGCGGGGAAGCGTTAAAGGTGCCCAAGCTTCAGTTTTTCCTTTACAAGTACCTGGGCTCATAAACCTCTAATAATAGTCGCGCTCATGGACCTCGGATTCTCTACTCACGCCTTCCACTCGAGTGCCCTTCTTGTGTTCATGGACGCACAGCTTTCAAAGGACGGTAAGACGTTGACAATCACAAGTCCGCCAAATAATCGTGTTTACCCTCCCGGTCCCGGTACGCTGTGATGCTGCTCAACGACTTAATAGTGGACTGATGTGGTTATTACTGTAGCTTATATCTATTTGACAGTTGATGATGTTACAAGCATTGGAGCGCGGGTTATGATGGGCACCGGCGCTTCACCGCCCGTTCCAGACCAGGGAGTTAGCTTATAACTACGTCTTAAGTTCCTCGATGGTATTACTATACATCCAGAACTTGAACGATTCTGTATAAAATAACCAAGAAACTCAGCGGATGTCGAGCAGCGTTGAGTACAGTTATTCTTCACCCCCACTGCAGTGAGCTCTTGATAGAAGAGAAATGTCAGTACCCATCTACGTCATTCTCGAGCTACGCAGAGCGGGAGAGGAAGGGGAAGAGCAATGTAATCGAAATGGTTTTAGTGGTTGCAAAATTGTTTTATATCTACGAGAGAAAGAAGAGATTTACAGTCCTTGAACACAAGTCAATCGCGCCCAAAATGATAGAAAGTGCGAAAGTGATGGAAGAAACGATGAAAATGTTAACGACGTAAAAAGCAAAGTAAAGAGCAGAACACTCGAGCGTTAAGATATATAAATGATAGAGGCAAGGGCACATTGCAAACACACTGCATCGGGCCAGTCAACTGACAGGTCGGACCTCGGGCATGTGAGGGGCAAGGGTTAAGTGATACTGTCGCCAGTGGAGCTGCGCGGCGGGAGGCACTGAGTGGCTGTTTCGCGACCAGTCCATGTCCGACTCTCCACACCATGATAGGTGGAGATGTGCCTAGACATGGCAACGCATTTACTATTGGCGGGTACCATTCAACTTGTACGGAGCTGGATGCCCTATTTGAGATAATGTCTAAGGACCCGCCTTGAGAGACAGGTCTGTTTCTTACTATTCACGCAAATGGGAAACAACTTGAAAGATGAGCGCTATGTAGTTGCTGCACGGTATTGCAGCGGGTAACACTATGTAGATAGGTGAAGGCACAGTCAGTCCATCAACGCATTCTCCGTGGAACCTTACACCATAACGAGTTCCGCATCACTATCTATTCGTTTATACAGTCCAAGTACGAGAGCAGTGCTGTTATACTTTCATTCTCCTTCCCTACGACTCGCCTCAGTGATACGGAAACCTTACCCACACTTTTTAAGTCCCAGTAAAATGTCTCCCTTAAAACGGCCACCTTACTTGGTAGAACCCTTTCCTTTCTCGATAGAAGTCTTCTCGCTCTCGGTAGAATCCCTCTCTCTCTTGATAGAATCCCTCTCTCTCTTGATAGAATCCCTCCCTCTCTCGGTAAAATCCCTCCCTCTCTCGGTAAAATGCGTCTCTCTCTTGATGAAATGTGTCTCTCTCTTGATGAAATGCATCTCTCACTTTAAGAGACTTTTCCATTTCCTCGCAGAATGATTGTCTCTGATCATTAAACGCTTGCCTCTCCTTCTGAAGTATGCCTTCATATTTCGAGAGATCCCTTTTGAACTCCTGTGCAACCCCGTTAGCTATCATCTTCCACGACATTACCCTTGACTCCACCTGCCTCAAAGATATTGGTGTTTGCATCAATCATTTTTATCCAGCGAAAGGTAATGGATCAATGTCGGAATCCAGTCGCAATACTAGGGAGGTGTGGCCCAGATAAAGCATATATCCTCGAGGCCTACACGAGGTTTATGAGTGAAGGTCATCGGCAGCGACCAAACACGCCTTGTTCTTCAACACCAAGGACTCCAAGAGTACAAATAACTTTATCTTATCTACTAGTCCTCGTGGCCCATGTGCCAGCCTTGAATATTTAATGCATGCACTTGACAAATTGTTGCCAAGCAAGGGTCATTGGAGACGGCAGTCGGCACTTCTAGTTGAATAGGTATGCGACAAGGATTAGTAACCGGACATACGCAGTAGGGGGGATAATAGAAGAATTATCAGTGATTCAACGGGGCCTAAAGCGGTTACCCGCTGTCCTCGGGCATTACATTGTTCAAGGCTTGCATAACAATAGCCGGACAACCTGCTCTCTCCGTATGCTCGTCGGTGAGAAGATCATAAAATTACAAAATGGAACGCAGAGGGAAAAGAGCTTCAGTCAGTATCCACAGATGTACATTGCCGGGAGTTCCTTCACCTTCTCGTCTCGACGTTCAGTGCCGGTTCCAGGCAGGGCTGCTTTCACGGCCATCCCCTTGAAGTTTGGTCAGCTGTCGAAATGATGTAACTTAAGCAATACCCCACCAGCCCGCATTTCCAACAAACCCGACCATATGATGCTCATACCTCCCTCTATCGTTTTAACTCCCCATTCCATCCACACTCCCCACGCCGCCCATCTCCCGGCTGCTATTCTGTGCTCAATTTCCCACGCTTCAACTTCAAGACCTTATCGTCGATCCAATTATACGCGTCTTCGTCCTCCTTAAACGTATTCCTTCAGCTACAATTCACAAGCGGCAATATCGCGGTTTATCGAAGCATATAAGTACCTTGTCACTAGGAGCGTTGAGAAATACGTGTGGAGTTACAGTAACGTAAGTATTGGTTCTTCAGTGAACTGCGGCTCATGATCACGTTGCATGGAGGCAGAAGCGAGGATCTTCTCTTGATACAAAGTTTGGGGAACCACGATTTATCTCACACATGGATCCAAGGTCAGGATGGAGCAACTCAGGATGCTGAGTTAGCTCGCAGGCACGGCGCGCGAGGTCAAAGAATGGGTATCACAATAATATTATGCAGGCGTAAGAAATCGCGCAGGAGACAAGGAAGAGTGGAGGCTCTGGGAGATACAGACCTAGATAATATCAAGGCATCCGGAAGCGAGTCATAAGGTGTATGACCATAAGGCGATAAGCTGTTAGACAAAGGTACCCCCAGTGAAAACGCAGGACACGAGACCGAGAGAGCGGAACGGAGACTGAGGGCCGTGGGAAGTTCCTTGTTGAGTCCTGAGTCCCACGACCTATTAGCCAATCAGAGCGTGTCTCCATCCCCCGTGAGATCTTTCTACAGTAGAGAAGATCAAAGATAAAAAATAGAAGTAAGATGGAAGGTATAGAAGACATAGAATAAAGAAGTACTGGTATGAGCATCACCTCTCACTTTCTGACACCGCTTGCTGTCGGTTATCACAGTCTATTTGCAACCAGGGGTTAGCGAGCTTCCAGTGGGTGGAGCAATAGGGGCCTCTATGCATTCAGTATATGCAAAAATCTCACTAAATGCCGTTTCAAGACGATCTGACTCAGCAACATCCTTCAAGCCTTTCGCAAGGCGTAAAGACACCGTCACTTCTGGGAATAGGACATTCGCAAAGACCGGAATATACCTCTTTTGTCCGTCTGTGCCGTCGTCGGCCATGTTGGCTTCGTTCTGCTGATTCATGGACTGTGCTTCCAGGAGACCAAGTACCAGACAGTCACAAGAATGACAGATACACCAGCTCGCAAAATTCGTATAAAAGAGGACCATCTTCACAGGATTTCTTCAACCAGAACTGGTTAAGACTTTGGTTCGACTTTGGTTCTTTGCTATGGTCGAGCGCCCTCATTTCTCGAGGTTACTCGCTCTCCTTCTCGCCGCTCGCTCAGTGGCCGCTGCTGGGCTCGGATGGCATTTCGTGCAGAACGGCACATCTGGTATCGTCGCACTGGAGACCATGGTCATCTCTGAGACCACAGCCTTGTTCTTTGACCGAGGCACGAATGCGCCTTTGCAGATCGACGGTCACAGTGCCTGGGGAGCATTCTGGAACCTGGAGACGAATACAGCGTCCCCGCTTCGCCTTGTGTCGGACACTCTCTGCGCTTCAGGAGGCTTCTTGAGCAATGGAACGATAGTGGGCATCCATTCAGATTTTAACCTTCATAGCATAGACTCACGCCTTCCCTGCAGGTTAATGTTGGTGGAATAAAACCCACGTTCCCCGGAGTAGAGAACGGGCTCCAAGCTATCAGAGTCATGGAGCCTTGCTTTGATCCAATTGGTGTCAATTGTACAATGCTCGACGACCCCGAGACTTTCCGCCTCGCCACAACCCGATGGTACCCCTCTAGTCTAAGGATCTTCGATGGTTCCTTGGTATGAATCTGTTTTTGAATCATTAACTTTGCTAATTATCGTGTTTAGATGATCGTCGGAGGTATGCACGACCAGACTCCGTTCTACAACACCGATCCCGTCAATAGCCTTGAGTTCTTCCCGTCGAAAGATGGCGGCGTTCCGAGGCCATTAGAAGTCCTCGCACGCGGGGGACCAGCGAACACCTTCCCTCGGTACGTATTATGACTATGTCGTTCCACTCAGTTCTCAAACTCACCCTTCGGCCAACTAGGACCATCGCCCTCCCAGATGGAAAGGTATTCATGGCAGCCGGCAATCAGACGATCATCTATGATATCGAAACGAACACCGAGACTAGGCTACCTGACATCCCCAATAACGTTAGGGTCACCAACCCCCTCGATGGCGCAGCAATTCTTCTCCCCCTTTACCCACCGAAATACATTCCCGAGATTCTCATCTGTGGTGGTTCGACCGCGAGCGACCAAATCCCATCAGTGAATTTGTCAAAGTTTGATAACACCACCTCTGATCAATGCAGTCGTATGACTCTGACACCTGAGGGCATCCAGCGTGGTTGGGAGGTTGAGAGGATGTTGGAACCTCGAGTCATGCCTGAAATGGTCCACTTGCCAAATGGGCAGATCGTCATCATTAACGGTGCACAAACTGGATATGCCTCCATGGACTCTGTGAGCGATTCTAATGGCTCCTCGAATGCGGAAAATCCTGCGTGAGTGGCCGTTTGAACGTCACAATCGTTTTCGAGTGGGATTCTCAACCAGGCTATTAGATTCACCCCTTCCCTTTACACGCCCGATGCACCTCTTGGGAAGCGCATCAGTAACAAGGAAATGCCAACAACCGACATTGCTCGTGTCTACCACTCCACTGCAACTTTGACGCCGAAAGGGTATGTCCCACGCCCGTTCACAAAGAAAACGTCGGCGAAGCTAAAATCCAATCTTTCACCAGAAACATTCTTGTCGGTGGCTCCAACCCCAACCCGACAATTGTCAATAACACTAAATTCTCCAGGTCAGCAACCCTTCATAGGAGCATCGTAACTCAACTTGAAAACTCACCAATAAAAACCACAGTGAACTCCGCATCGAATATCTCAACCCTCCATATATGACCGTGGCCCGACCTCAGCTCCTCAACGTTCCCAAACAAATCGCCTACAACACCAAATTCCAAGTCGACGTTTCTATTCCCCCAAACCTCAAGCAGGGAAAAATCAAAGGTACTTTCATCCCTTTCATCACACCAACGTTCAAGCTGACTCGCCTCCAACAGTTGCATTGATCGACCTCGGATTCTCAACCCACGCCTTCCATCAAAGCTCGCTTCTTGTATTCATGGATGCCGAACTTTCAAAGGACGGCAAGAAGTTGACGATTACGAGTCCTCCGAACAATCGTATCTATCCTCCGGGTCCAGGTATGTGGTGATATACAACCACCGACTAGTTGGCGGGCTAAGGGCGGTTGTCACGTTAGGCTTCATCTATTTGACAATCGACGATGTCTCGAGCACCGGAGTGCAAGTCATGATGGGCAACGGCGCTCCGCCGCCTGTTCCGGACCAAGGAGTTAGACTTTGATTCGGTACTAAATCCTCAAATGATATCACCGCCGAAAGTACGGGCATCAATCTTGTGTTAGATAGGTCTGGATGCCCTGTGCGTGAAGTAAACAAACAAAGGTCTCAGTTACTCTGCCAATTGTGTTTCCTTGAAACCTTTCTAACACGTCGTTGTGAGCGTAGTAGCACGAGTGCCGGACCCCAATCCAAGCAGTATGCCTGTGAGCATCGACGTCAGCTCGAGCATGCGGTGATATGACGGGCCTTGAGTGGTTAATCTGCGCAGTAGTGTAGGTTCATGCCACTTTTAAGGTCCATAGGTAGGATGCACCTGGACATGGTTTCAGTCTTGGTCTCCTGCGTTTGCAAAACCCCGGGTCGTTGAAACATATAGAAAGTGTTTAGGGTTAGAGGTACTGTTGATGTCGGGGAATAATACTTGGAGGGATTGTTGACCAAACAATAGAGCGTCTGGTTTCAGCAAAGACTTCCATCTTGTGCTCAAAAATGTGAGAATGACAACAATAATGATCGAATAGATGGCGCAACAAGACAGGGTGCATAGTGAAAACTTACATAGAATCTACGATACAGAGCGCTCGACATCTCTTCCCTGCCACGTCTCAGACCGGGGCTCAACCTGAGGTGGCAGTCGCCTTCATACATACCCTCTTATGCTCCGGCCAATCATTAAACTGGTGTTCCTGCGAACAATATCTCACCAGCCTACATTTCCCACAAACTTGACCATACGACACTTTCGTTACGCCTCTCTCCGCCGCATCACCTGCTTTACTCTCACCATTTCCATCCTGGTTGTCCGATTTCGAATCCGAGGTGCCACTGCTGCTACCCTCGCTTCCTTCAACCGAAACCGACTCTTCCGTCCCATCCACGCTTCCAGCACTGCCCTCTTCCTCACCCTCTGTAATCAACTCCCCAAAACATACATCACAGTCAATCCAATTGCACATCTCCTTCCTTCTGAATTTCCTCCTCCGCCCTTTGCTGTTCACGAGTGGCAATATCGAAGCGCCATCAACGCCTCTCCTCGGGAACCTGATCATCTCACACTCTTCTGTGCAACAGGGGTTCGGGCAGCCAGTGGGGTAGTCGTAGAATATCTCGGGGTCAGGTACGTAGTCGCGGTGGGTGAAGAAAATTTGGGAGTAAGATGTGGTTTGGTGAGAGAAGAGCACGACAAAGCGAGGGCGCTTCTCGTAGAGAATTGCGCGGAGGGTGAGGTCGATTTGGGGGAAGCAGGGAAGCCGACGCTGTTTGGCTAGGGTATGTTTCAGGCGCATATCTGTCGCACAGAGTCAGTTAACTCGCACGAGGATACGAGCGCGGTGATGAAAGGGAGGAACATAGGTGTAGGGATGGAGGACGCACATTCGGATTGGATCTGCTGCTCAATGCTGTTTCTCCGCGTACGACTGATGGCATATTCGGTCGCAAGCTCAAAATACCCGGTAACATCATCCATCTCTTGTCTCTTTAGATCCGTGACAATGATGTAAATATCATCACATCCGCCATCATGCATTCCACGCAGGAGCATCAGCTCCGGCAGCTAAAACAAGAAACTCCCGTCAGAACCCTCTTATCACTCACAACAAGGCAAGGCGGAGCGCATATAGTCAACAAACACGACTCACCATGGTAAACACCACCGGCATCATGCTCAGCTTGCGCTCAGACATGGTTTTATGGTGGTAAACATGTGTAGTCCATGTCCTGTCTAGGGGGATCAACCGACCCGTGTCAACAGTCCTGCAAAACACGTTCTCAGGAACGAAATCGCCCTTGTTCCAAGCGATAATCTGTTTTTTGTTCGGATTCTGTGCTGCGTGCTTGCGTTCGCGTAGATCGCGGAACCAGTCGTGGTATGCATCATGGCCTGGTGAGCGGTGTTCCAGCCATTTGTCAATGAGCATATCTGTTGAATCATGGTCGAGTGTGGTACAAATGAGCTCAGAAGAACACAGCGAAGGTGGTGTGAAAATGTTGTAGGGGCGACGCTTTGGACGGGGCATGATTGTCTGTGGGGTGTGGAGGTGATGGTGGTGGTTTTGTGTAAAGGTGATGCTAGCAGATTCCGGTAATGCATAGACAGAATTAGGTGATAGCAGGCAAACAGTTTATTCACCGGACCCATGACGCGATTTAGCCAGCCCTGAATCACGGTTGAAAAATAGAATGATTGCAAGCACGATCACTAGGCTACGGACACTAATACGGGCTTCTAAGTACTCAGAAGGGGTGGGTATACGGGTGGTGGGGGTGAGGGGAGGGGAGGGGGAGTCCACAAGTGGGAGGGAGGGGGTGAATTGGAGTGCAGGGAGACGGGATGTGGTGGTGATGGTGGGGGTCACAGGGACTGTGCGGGTGGTGATGATGGAAATGGTGAGCATCTGCGAGGGAAAAGCTAAGTTGCAATTCAGTGCAACACCAGAATGGACCAAGACTAACCAATAACGAGCTTAATAGCCTTGCCCTCAGTGACACCATGGCCGTTACCCAGGACATCAGTAATATGAACGTCCTCAGTAAGCTTCTTGCCGCACTGGGTCTGCCAGTGAACGAGAGGCCTGTAGTGCGCAGGGAGGTATCCCTGGGCAAAGACGTAGTTGGTAAGATGAGCAAGATGCTCAAACTTGATGCCCTGGTTCAAGCGGACGCGCTGGGTAGAGACCTTGGCGGTCGGACTGTGCACGTAGTGATAAGTGAACCATAAAGTGGTTGGCATATCCTCTGCGAGTCAATTAGTGCTAGAATGCGCCAATGAGTAACGGAGGCACATACCAACAACGAGCTTGATGGCAGTCTCAGCGCACTTGCCAACGCCTTGCTTCAAGAGCTCGTCGACGACGTCCGAAGGGCGGACGGGAGCACCGTCCTTGCGAACCCAAGTCGAGACGGGGCGGTAACGAGCCTCAACGAAACCTTGGCGGAAGACTTGAATATCCGTTCGTAACAAGTCATCGTCAACGACGCAATGCATGGCAGCTGAAAGTCAATAAAGTCGCCCAAACGAGGGAACATGGGAGAAAGCGACATACCATACTCCAACACATCCTCGAGGTCAATGAGCTTCTGATGGGGGTGCTGAAGCTCAATGAGCTGGGTGGTCGGGGCTGCAGTGCCGCGAGATGCGAACTGGTAAGCCAACCAGAATTCACCACCGTTAGTCATTTCGGACGCAAGGAGAGTTGAGTAGAGGAATGAGGCAAAGAGAGCGTGCACAAACGCGAAATCGTCAATCCCAAGGCCGAAGCAAAGTGGGTTGAAAAGTTAACTAACAGTCCCCCGGGTTTAAATACCTCTGTGGCAGGCCTAGAGTTTGCATTTGCTGGCAATAGTCGCACGGTTTTTCGGAACATTGGGGATCGGTGGATGAATATTTACAGGGTCAGTAAATTGAAGCTTGTCCCAAAAAGGCTTTGATAACGTTGCGGTCCGCGTAATGGCATTTTTGGCCGTGCCCGTAATAAAATTGTGCCGTGTTCTAAGAGGGAATTTGTCTGGATTGCCAATTTTTTCTGGTGACAGGAGGAACGCAATCAGGTTCAGGGGTGTACCTGAGGCGCATGGAGGCAAACAGGAGGCGTGCGGCGGTGCTCATTCGTAGTCATTATTGACAAACCCTACAAGACCGGCAGTTTATTTACGTCGCAGACCTCGCACGACCATTAATGGGTGTCGATACTGATAAAGCGTATGTAGCATCAGCATGCGGCACGTAGAAGAGAAAATGTGGTATGTTTAACCCACAAACCACATGCAAATGAGAAGCGCCGAAAATAGCCACGATCACACGTGCCAAGCGCCTTGTGCACACGCGGTTTCGGACGACTTATAAAGTCGTTCAACCCTAGCTTCGAGCACCTTCGAGCCACCTTCGAGCCACCTTCGAGCATCCATGGCTCGCTCACTGCTCGTTCCCCTGCTCGTTCTGAGCCTAACATGCTTCACAAGCAGCAAACTCCCTCCAGCCTCCCCGCACCTCCTTCAAGTCCTCGGTCCTCAAGCTATCAACCTCTGGCGCCTTGATCAACAGGAAGCTCCTGAACACGTTGCTTCACGCCGCGATCTCCCGCTCCGCAAGGGCCTCACTGTCCAAGATGGTTGGAAACCCACTGATGAGGATTTTCTCGAATTCCAAGACGCCCAAGACACGTCGGTGAAGGAATTTGAACCCCAGTGGTTCGAACAGCCTTTGGATCACTTTGACAAGACCAATACGCATACATTTAAGCAACGTTACTGGGTCAATAAGAGGCACTACAAGGCCAGGGTTGGCGCACCCGTTATTGTCATTGATGGTGGTGAAACCAGCGGAGAAGTATGCATTAATTTCATGGTTGAATAGCGGTATGCTGATGGAGATTCTAGGACCGGCTGCCTTTCCTTGACACAGGTATCGCTGACATACTCGCAACCGCGACAAACGGTATCGGAGTAGTTTTGGAACACCGTTACTACGGTACTCTTTCTCTAGCGTTGATAGATGAACGCCCATTTACCTCAACATCTAGGTGAATCTATCGCTGTTCAGAACTTGACAACCGACTCTCTCCGGTATGCCTATTCTACCCTAGTTCCTTCGTTCGACAACTCTGATAGGTGGAGTAATGCAGCTGGCTTAACAACGAACAGGCTGCTGCAGACAGCGCTAACTTTATGGCTAATGTAAAGTTTGACGGTATCGACGAGGACCTGACCGCTCCTGGCACGCCCTGGATCTACTATGGTGTACGTAACATGTCCCCGTTTTGTCCCGTGCTAATTTTCTCCTCGCCCTCACAGGGGTCCTATGCAGGCGCACGTGCAGCCCACATGAAAATCCTCTACCCCGACCTCGTCTGGGGCGCCATTGCATCGAGCGGTTCGTCCATCTTCTCAAAATGCACATATACCTAGCCCACCAAACATGCACAGGTGTAACCCATGCCGCAATTGAGAACTGGCAATACATGGAGATCATTCGCAACGCTACAGACCCGAAATGCTCTTCTCACCTCGTCAATTCTATCAAGATTATTGACGCCATCCTCATCAGCGGTATATTTAAAAAGCAGCTGAAAGGCTTGTTCGGCTTGGCGGGTTTGGAGCATGACGATGATTTCGCTTCCACAATTTCGGCAAGTCCACCCATCCGTACCCTTCATCACCAATATGCGCCCCTTTTTTTCTGATTTATTTGCTGCTTTTTGATTGTATTTACAGGGACCTCTCGGCTCTTGGCAATCCAAGAACTGGGACCCGAAAGTTGGCAGCACGCGGTTCGATCAATTCTGCGCAGCACTCAGCGCGCCATTGGATAATATCACGGCGCAGGCCGCCGAATTACCGTTTGGTCACCCTAACCGCATGGTCGAAGTCGAGGAAGGTTTCAAGCTGGACTTCTCGATTCTCAATTACGCGAGTTATATCAAGAATAACACAGTTTCAAGGTGTCGAACCAATGTCGAGGACGCGAGTATTGTTTAGTTTGAAGGCGAGAATAGTTGCTCATTGGCTTCGTTATGCTCCAATAATAGTGCTTTGGAACATACAATGCCACCCAGTACCAAGAGACAGGGTTGGAACAAACTTGGAGGTTATGGATGTTCCAAGTCTGCACTCAATGGGGATACTTCACCGTACGTCTCCTTTCACATTCGTCTCCAGAGCAATCCTAACACAACAATCGATAGACTACTCCACCTGACCCAAAGCAACCTCGCATCCTCTCGCGTCTGATCACCCTCCCATATGAATCGAAGATCTGTAAACAAGCGTACCTCCCTGGCAAGTTCTTCCAAGTTCCCCCATTACCAAATATCACCGCCGTGAACGCGCTGGGAGATTTCGACATTGCCGCCGATAGGTTGGCTATTATCGATGGTGAAGGTGCGCCTAATCACCCCTGTTATTTTTAGGAATTAAAGGTTCTGACTCTGATTTGTTGGACTTTTTTATGGTGACGATGTAGTGGACCCGTGGAGGCCAGATACCCCGCATAGTGATGATGCAAGACCGAGGCCAGATACAATGTTGCGCCCGTTCAAGTTAATTCCCGGTAAGTCTGGCTAATCACTTCGATTGTTCTTGACTTCCTTGGTACTTACCGTGGCGGCTAGGTGCTGTACACCATTGGGACGAGAATGGAATACCCGATTTCATGAGTGAGCCAGAGGAGATTAGGAACATTCATGCAGCTGAGGTTGAGTTTGTGGAGGAGTGGTTGGAGGAATGGAAGCCCCCGACTAAGAGTTGAATTATTGAGAGAATAGGGGGCCGATGGTGAGTGTGATTTTGGGACTGGATCCAGCCGAAGGACGCTGCGAATCTGTATTTATATGGACCTATATAACGTTTTGCATGTATACCTGCGAGAAGAATGCGATATTATTGCTTCGAGACAGGTTAATGTTGATACCATGCAGCATAAAAAAGCACAATATGCATACACCCCGCCCGCCTGTTCGCGATCTTGCCGAAGCAAGCAAATACGGAGTCCAGGGACCCTATGATGGGCAACAAGAACAAACCGAGGCAATTGAGCGCAAGACGCGGCTTCGATGGCCTGATGGACCGTCATTGCCCTCCCCGCGCCTCTCTCCGGTACGCCTGACGATAACAGCACTTAGCTCCTGCTCAGGTTCGCTGGAGAAGGTCAGAGAGTCCATCATGGAGTCTGTGAACAGACCAGTCGAGATGCTGAAGAGACTTCGTGACTCTGGAGTTGGGCCCTTTGTATGCAAAGGCGGTGTATCACAATAATTATCTACTTAAAGAGCTGAATGGTTAGCGAAAAGCTAGAATAATTATCTACTTAAAGAGCTGAATGGTTAGTGAAAAGCTAGAATACGCTGGCTGGTAAGTCTCACTGGTATCTCCGACCTCATTCCAGCTCTTGATCCGCTTAATTTCGGATTCTGGCTATTCGTTGCGCATGTTCGTCTAACCTCGGATCAGCTCTTGCACCTATTTAACGAGAAGGGTACATAGCTTTGGCATCCTATTTAAAGACTCTACCCCGTGCAGCGCGGTTGCGATTACTGATATGGCATTTTCTAGGTAATGTTTGATTTATGAATGGTTTAATTGCGCATTTGTTTGTAACATGACGACTCACTGACTGTTCGGTGTTGGAGACCACAAACGGTATTAGGGTAGTAAGCGATGAATATATGCAAGCCCCGTTCTTCAAGGCTCCCATGCCCACAGTTTACTGACCCTCAATGTGGTAAGCCCACTACCAGAATGATGGATGATCTCTATCACCACCCTCATTTGGAATGATTTCAAAGATTCCTGTCACTGCTGCTAGAAGCCACTCCGGCAGAACTAGAGACGAGACGCGCGGTTGGTGGAATTGTCAGTCATAGAGACAATATACTCAACGAACAAGAACCATAGGCCTACCATGAACATCGAGGAGATCGTCCTGCTCTCAAAGAAATATATTTCCTTCAATAGGTAACTTCCTCAAGGTTTCCTTCAGACATACCAAGGCGTTTAGCGAGATCTCCGTTCTGTGTCAAAAATAATACTTAGGCCTTGTACAATCCCAATCAAAATTCAATGACATCCCCCCATCAACGCTCAACTCCGGTCCTCTGTTGTCGAGGCTCGGACAAAAAATTCTGCATTTCAAAGAAGCGCATTGCCTCCATGGCGACCCAGAAGAGAGCAACATGACTAGTCTGGCATTCCTTTGGGTCAATAGTGGCCGCTGGGGCTAGACCTTAGCTACACATGCTCTCCATGGATGACTCTGCTTAAGTTATTCCGCTATAGAATTCGGAATCTGTTGTCCTTGGTCACTGTCATCGGCAGTGTCGACGAGATCCCTTTTATCCTTTCCGTATTTTTCGCACATGAGCCAACAGCAAGCTGTGGATATACCTTCTCAACATTACTAGGGGCTCGGCCTGATTGAAATCTGTCCGCTGGCTACCGACCTTCTTCCCTGGAGGGAGACACCACATGCACGCACGAAGTCACCCGCAAACTCGGAGCCTTGTCAGCACAACAGCACCTCGGATCCCCTGAGTCCCATGAAGTTCCTTAGTTTCAAATCCTTCATTCCCATGTCAAGTCAAATGACAAGTATCAGGTATCAGATTCTGTGGAGGCTAGATGTTTGTTTCGTCAATGTTTCATGCCCTTCCTGAGGTTTGTGCTACGGGGTGCTTATGATCCAGAAGTCTTCGAGGAGCGAGGTGGTGCAAAGACACAGGAATAGCTGTTGAGAGAAGATCACGTCGTTTGTTGCACCAGACCTGGGTCCTGCGTACAGCTGTTTAAGTGGTAATTTCCCAATTAACATCATGCTCTCACAACACTAGGAATGTTCAGCAGCCCTATAGTGATATATCTACAAAATACAAGTCTCGTGCGAAGTGGCTTGATGCTGTAAGAATGGAAATGACAACACAGGGCACTTTTGGTTTCGTAACCAGCCGTTAACCGAGACTCCCAGCATTCTATCATGTGGCATCGGCTGAGCAGTCGAAACAACATGTCCGACAGGTCAATCTTTTGAATACGTAGTATACTTTCTGGTTTCACTGACCGTTTCCGTCGCTCCCGAGCTCCAAACTCATTCATGCTACGTAAGCGGCGTCTGTCCAGTCAGATGTACATCTAACATGGACATAGGACAACTTGCGCAGCGACCGTGGATTCTAGTGTTACGCGGCCCCGGGAACGACCAGCTAAATAACAAGGCTATTTGTAGAGCCCGCCCTGCATCCGAACACATCTGCCAGCGGCTGCCAAACACTCTGGGTGCGGCGGCTCAGAGGCAAATGCAGGATCTTCGGTTTGAGTAAACGTCACCGGGAGGGATGATTGCTATCAATGACCCTATTCAGGGTTGTTGGCGACTCCTAAAACTTTGCGAAATGGATGGACTACAGAAACTGACGTGACGGGAGGAGACTTTGGGGTATAAAGTGGGAGGGGTGGTAGGACTGCTTCCTGCTGACAAACACGCAATGTGGAATGAGGCAATTGTTAACCACACAAACCGAGTTGTTCATGTAGATGGGACAAAGGACGCTCAGGCTAAACTGAGAGACATGGCAGTTTGATTGCTGTATAAATGACTAAAAATACACCGAGTAACTAGGTACACACCTGAGAACGCTCTCGAGTGGAAGCCTTTTGATGCAGGTCGCCAATAGCCGTTTCCGCAGACCTCGAGATTCGCTTCTTCCGGAAGCCTTCAGGCACCGCCATGCCGCCGTCTGTAGTTCTCTTCGACCACTGATGGTAGACTAGACATTCCGCAAGGGCCAGAGGTAGTACAGCCTTGACAGAGATGCTCTACAGGTGAGGAGTGGGGGCAGACTATACGACTATTAATGTGGAGCCGTGGCAAATGAGACTAGACTCGCGCTGATGTCTGGTTTCATTGCCGGTCTCTCACCGCTTGACACTACCTGTGACCGAATATTGATGTCCTTCTGTCCCGGGGATATCTTTTTTAAGTCTATTGCAAAACGTCAAAGTGTCTTCGCCTGGTACAAGTTCCGAATAAAGTCCTTTGAGATCTCGCCTAACTCGTCTGATACATGCTGTCGCCCATGTTATGTTATCTTCAAACTGACCTTTCATGGCTTGCACTCCAAGGGAGGCCCGACAGCCGCGAGAACAAGTGACAAACAAGCCCACAAGATTCATATAAAAAGGGAGCGCATCCACGAACTTCCCCCAACAAGAACTCATTGAGACCTCATTGAGTCCTTACCATGGTCGGAAGCCGATTCTCAAAGTTGCTTGCGTTTCTCCTGGTCGCCCGTTCTGCGACAGCTGCTGGGCAGGGATGGCATTTTGTACAGAACGGCACGTCTGGTGTCATTGCACTGGAAGCCATGATCGTCTCCGACACCCTGGCCGTTTTCTTCAACAGCGCCGTCGATGACCCGCTGCAGATCGACGGTCATCCTGCATGGGGTGCACTCTGGAACATGGAGACCAACACCGCATCCCCGCTCCGTCTCGTATCAGATAGCTTCTGTGCTTCGGGCTCGTTCCTGAGCAATGGGACAATGGTAGGTTTCCGCTCAGTTCATTGCACCCATGATATAAATTTAGCCCCAATAGGTTAACGTTGGCGGACATAACACTGCAAATCCTATAGCAGAAGACGGGCGTATGGGATTGAGGATTATGGAGCCCTGCACTGACCCCACTGGCGCGAACTGCACGGTTTACGACGACCCTGAAACTATCCATCTTGTCAAAACTAGATGGTACCCCTCTAGTCTTAGGCTTTTCGATGGTTCGGTGGTAAGTATTCGTCTATTTGACGCCTGCCTTGTCTACTAACCATCGTATAAAGATGGTCGCTGGAGGCATGTCCAGAGCAACCCCATTCTATAATACCGACCCTGTCAACAGTTATGAGTTCTTCCCGCCAAAAGATGGTGGTGTCCCAAGACCATCCGAGTTCCTCGCGAGGTCAGGTCCAGCGAACATGTTCCCTCGGTATGTTCTGTCATCACCTAGATCTACTCCATTACGTAAGTACCTAACCTTGATCGACTAGGACCATCGCCCTCCCAGATGGGAAAGTCTTCATAGCTGCTGGCAACCAAACAATCATATATGATGTCGAAACAAACACCGAGACAAGGCTCCCTGATATTCCAAATGGTGTCAAAGTCACTAATCCTTTCGACGGCACAGCTGCGCTTCTTCCTCTTCACCCACCGCACTACATCCCCGAGGTCCTCGTTTGTGGTGGTACAAACTCGAGTGATCAGACCCCGTCTGCAGAGTTGTCGTCGCAGGATCCCGCCTCAGATCAGTGCAGTCGAATGACCTTGACTCCTGAAGGTATCGAGCGCGGTTGGGAGATTGAGAGACTGCTCGAGCCTAGGATGATGCCGGAAATGATTCTTATGCCAAATGGACAGGTCCTGATCGTCAATGGTGCACAGACTGGGTATGCAGCCTTTTCGTCTGTGAAGGATCCTATTGGCAGGTCGAACTGTGATCATCCTGCGTAAGCGACCGTTTGACTTTCAAAAAAAAAAAAAGTGATGCTCAACCTCATTCGCAGGTTCACACCCTCACTCTATACTCCGGATGCACCTCTTGGTCAGCGTATCAGTAACAAAGGCTTGCCAACGACGAACATTGCTCGTATGTATCACTCCACTGCCACCTTGACACCAAAAGGGTATGTTACACGTACCGGTAATATTTCCAAAGGACTAAGCTCCGTCTTTAGCAACATCCTCATTGCCGGTTCTAATCCTGGTATTGAAATTATCAATGACACCTCCACCTATACCAGGTCAGCATGTTTCCTCCAGTGATATCTCTTCTCCAGCTCACAAGAACCTCAGTGAATTCCGTGTGGAATATCTCAACCCTCCGTACATGACCGTGTCCCGACCCAAGCTTTTCAATGTTCCCAAGAAGATTGCTTATAACACCAAGTTCCATGCGGATATATCTGTCCCTACGAATCTTGATCTGACAAAGATTCAAGGTATCTGACTCTCTTTTATTTTGCAAGTGCTTGGGCTCATCAGTCTCCAATAATAGTCGCGCTCATGGATCTCGGATTCTCTACTCACGCATTCCATTCGAGCTCTCTTCTCGTTTTCATGGATGTGCAGATTTCGAAGGATGGAAAGAGCTTGACAATTACGAGCCCACCTAACAATCGCGTTTATCCACCCGGTCCAGGTATGTAAATGTGTCACTCAGCGACTAGTTGATGGGCTGACGCTGTTTTAGCTTACATCTTCCTGACGGTGGATGGTGTCACGAGCACTGGAGTTAGAGTCTTGATGGGCAACGGCGCTTCGCCACCTGTTCCAGACCAGGGAGTCCCACTTTGAGGTGTCAGATGTTAAAGGCGTAGCATAGCATGAAGCCAAGTAATAGATATTGAACCCAAACGATAGTTGTGCTTGTGTTAAACCATCGGGAGGCTTCTGTTTTTGAGTTGGGACTTGTTCGGAGCTCTTCTTTCAAATCAGATAAGTTACACATATCACAGATCGAAAAGACCCAGTTAATTCGATGGACTCAGCGCCTTAGCTGATTACGTTTGTGTTTGTCTTATTTGCTGATAGGATGTGCAACAAATAAAGCCTATCAGGCACACAAGGCTGAATTCGATTCATCCTGTCAACTTGTCAACGTCATGCGTTTCCAATCACAACGTGTTTTGGGGATGTCCGTGCTCGTGTGCACAATAATTATCTATAATTGCCTGTGGATCACTCCATGAATCCGCTCTTCTCTTTCACAACCTCCAACGTCCTAGACCGCGAGCTTAGTCCACTGTAAATGATCCTGTTACCCGTTGAGATTCTCTTTCTTCTAGCGCCTTTACTCACCTCTGTACACGCTGCATCAAGTACTCCGCACTTCCTCCATGCGCTTGGACCTCAGGCTGTGAATATCCTGCGGCTGCAACGGCTAGCAGAAGAACGAATTCCAGCAAGGGATGCCATCCGGGAGGCCAACCTAGTCGTACAAAGTAACGACCTCGATGCTTTGTCGGTTTCGCTGGAAGGTTGGAAGGACTTGAAGCTCGGCTGGTTCGAACAACCTCTTGACCATTTCGACGCTTCCAATCCTCATAAGTTCCAACAACGATATTGGGTCAACTTGAGGCATTATACGCAAAGAGAAGGAACCCCTGTAATCATTCTTGATGGTGGAGAAATGGACTCGATGGTGAGAGAATCATGCCTCTAATGCATATACTATTCTCGGGTTCATATACTATGGAACGCCACAGGAGAGACTCTCCGTTCTTGATGCGGGCATCGCTAATATCTTAGCGGAGGCAACTGGTGGCGTCGGTGTGCTACTTGAGCATCGCTACTATGGTATGATTTCATTGATTGAGCGCTAAGAGAGTCGGACAGTGATGTACCAAATTCGCTCTTAGGGGCGTCTGTCCCGGTGGAGAACTACACCACAGATTCTCTGCGGTATGTTTTTTCACTCTCCGGCATCACCCCACTCTAAAAAACCTACAGCTGGCTCACCAATGAGCAGGCTGCAGCTGACAGTGCTAATTTTATGTTGAATGTCATATTCGAAGGGATTGAGCAAAACCTGACAGCTCAGAACACTCCTTGGATATACTACGGCGTAAGTCTCTGTCTCTGGATTACAAGATTAATCTGACTCAGTTAGGGCTCATACGCTGGCGCACGCGCTGCACACATGAAAGTTCTGCATCCTCAACTGGTTTACGGCGCAATTGGATCGAGTGGTAGGTGAAACTCATACATATCACTCCGTAACACTTCTATATCGCCTCCCAGCGCTCACTCATGCGACCCTCGAGAATTGGCAATTTAACGATGTTATCAGGCGGGCAGCAGATTCTAGATGCGCCGAGTACCTTGAGAAAGCCACAGACGTTATCGATGATATCCTCTACACTGGTCATAACAAACGTCGGTTCAAAGATCTATTTGGGCTTGCTGACCTCAAACACGACGACGATTTTGCATCGTTGATTATAGTATGTCTTTTACTCTCGCTAAATGTTTTTAACTAACATTTGTAACTAGTTTCCCCTTGTTCAGTGGGGGGACAAGGCCTGGGGCAGTCCAGTTGAAGAAAACGGATTCGAACGCTTTTGTACCGCGTTTGTTGCACCACACGGAAACATGTCTAAGGACGTCGTAAATGCCCTACCATTTGGTCATCCCGAACGGCTCGTTGATATTAGTGGTGATCTCTCTCTCGACTTCTCCGTCGTGAACTGGGCCAACTACATCAGAAACGTAAATCTATCTCCAAGACCACTACCCACATACTTATCACGGCATTTTATTAGGACCCGATCCTAAAAGTCTGTCTTGAGGAAGTTGGCGATATCGACAGAGTTGGTCCACGCAGCATTCCGTCCTTAATCAAACCTGAATCTCTCCCAACACTAGTGCTTCACAACGTACAATGACGAAAAATACCAGGATACAGATTTCAGTCAAACTGATCGACCATGGCGATTCCAAATGTGCACCCAGTGGGGGTCCTTTGTCGTACGTTTAGTAAATGTTGTGCGAAATAGGTTCAAGACTCACTCATACTACATAGATAGCCCCTCCAGACTTTGACAAGCCGAGAATCATTTCACGCTTGATCAACCTTGAGTACAAGATGAAAATTTGCCAACAGTCATTTTTACCTGGAGAACGTTACCGGATACCCCTCATACCAAACATCACGAACGTCAACGCCTTGGGGGGATATGATGTTGCTGCTGACCGCTTGGCATTCATTGACGGTGAATGTGAGTCGGATCTCGTTCTTCACGCAAGGAGCCATGGTTCAGTGAATTCCGGTAGTTGATCCCTGGAGGCCTTTGACTCCGCACAGTGATAACGCGAAGCCGCGGTCTGATACAATTCTGCGTCCCTTTAAGATCATCCCTGGTAAGCCCGCGTTTTAGACGAGTGAGCAGGACGAGCTGAAGGTCGGCATAGGTGCAGTTCACTTGTGGGATATGCCTGGATTGCCGAATATCACGGACGAGCCGCCCGAGATCCGCCGGATCCACGAGGAGATCATTCATTTCGTTAGAGAGTGGCTCAAAGACTGGAGAAGATAGAGGTGTCTGTTTTCTGGTTCATGGCTCTTGGCAGCCCCCACAGGTCTTCTCGGAATTTAAACTATGTTTTTTGAATTTCTTTGGGGTATTATCGGTGGTAACGTTTCTAACCAACTTGTTTTCTATCACTCATCATGCATGATGCACCATTAAGCACCTTGACAATGAACGGGGAAAGAAGTCGTTTTCATTATTTCTACATCTCGTCTGGGTGTCGAAGCCAGGTTTTTGTTAAGTCATAAACGGTCGCTACCGAGCCCCCTTATAAATAGACGCTCGGCAATTCCAATATAATCGGACCCATAAAGAATTGGAATGACCTAATCATCTCTCGCACCTCTACAGCATTCTACAGCTCACCTTACAGACAACCGAGACACTGATAGTCCGGTCTTCGTTATACAACTCGTGAAAGAAATCTCGAAGTATGGGCAATCACAGGAAACGGAAGATGGCTCAAAAGCCTAAAGTTCTGAAGAGTAAAGATCTCTCGGGTCTCGCCAAGTATATCCAGTCCGACAAATGCAAGAACATCGTCCTGATGGTACGAGGTCGTCTTTATAATGACGCAAACCACACGTTTCTGACATGGTGTGGCATCAGTTAGGCGCAGGTTAGTCCATTCCTGTGGGCCAGGATGGCCTAATTTTAATAACCCAACTGACCCGTTGGCGTAGGTGTTAGCACCTCGGCAGGTATTCCAGATTTCAGGTCACCAAAAACAGGTACGCTATCATATTTCCTCAGCGTATGATTGACATAATCAAGTTTATAGGCCTCTATGTGAGCGATCATACCCCTCGAACGTAATTAAGGAAACCACTGACACGCGACATAGTCAAACCTCGCCAGATTGAACCTCCCTCACCCGGAAGCCGTCTTCGAAATCAACTTCTTCCGGCGCAACCCGGTCCCATGTAAGGCCCACCTTACCCATAATCAAATCCTCTTATGTTAATCCACCACCAACTTTACAGTCTATACTCTCGCGCAGGAACTTTACCCAGGCAAATTCCGGCCAACAATCGCACACTCCTTCATCCGCCTCCTACACGACAAAGGCCTCCTCCTAAAATGCTTCACACAGAACATCGACACCCTCGAACGCCGCGCTGGAGTCCCCGACGACAAAATCATCGAAGCGCACGGAAGTTTCGCTACGCAGCGATGTATCGATTGTAAAGCGCCGTATGATGAAGATTTGATCAAAGTCCATATCAAGGAGAAGACCATTCCGAGATGCGAGGGGTGTAGAGGGCTTGTAAAGCCTGATATCGTGTTCTTTGGAGAATCGGTATGTTCGTCCTCATCCGAGCTAAGGTGAAGGTCACTTCAACCGTTGTTAGCTCCCACCGGCGTTTATCAACTCCATCCCAGTTCTCCAACAAGCCGACCTCCTCATCGTCATGGGCACATCTCTAACCGTCCATCCCTTCGCTATGCTCGCCGAACTTGCTGAAGATGACTGCCCTCGAGTTTTAATCAACCTCGAACGCGTAGGTGACTTTGCCAGCCGCACAGATGACGTATTACTCCTTGGGAAATGCGATGAGATGGTTCGGGAGTTATGCCGGGAACTAGGATGGGAAGAGGAGTTGGAAGAGTTGTGGAAGACGACGGAGGACAGTGTAGAGAAGGATGAAGATGCCTTGGATAAGGAGGAGAAAGCCAAGGCAGAAGCTGAGGAAGAGGACTCTGCGGATGAATTTAAGAGGATCAGAGATGAAGTTGATACTCTCACTTCGGCAATTGAACACAGCCTGGCCATTTCTTCGGAAGAGAAGTCGTCCTCAAGCGAGGCAGCTGATCCTCCAAAGTCCGAAGGCGACGTTTTGCAAATCCCTCAGCCTAAAGAATCCTCAACCAACACGCCAAAGGAAGTTAAAGAAGCGGCAGATACTACCAAGAAGGACGGAAAGCTGTAATTGTATTTATGTCTCGTCTACTTGGTCGTACTCCCAATATCCCTGATCCTCGTGTACGTAGAATGTATGCCCCCTATACTACTCCGTTTCCAGCACAGACCTTGCGACAGCCGAAGTCCCCACGGGGGCAAGCACATCTGCACAACTCGTCCCCCAATCAGGAGGTGAGTGTGCTTGAAAACCACTCGTGCACATTTACTCTAGCCCTCCGAAGCCTCCAACCAAACCTAATTGGTCGCGACTTTTTCTCGCCCCCTGGTTCCCTTGAAGTGATTTGCCAGAGGCGCTTCCGGAAATTAGGTGGACGGGGCAGCGATACAAGCTTTGCAAATCGCCATTCGCACGCACGACGTAAGATGCCTATATTCTTCCAGGCATGTTAGAGAATTACAACAACGCAAGCCGAAGCCCAAAAGAAGAGAGAAGAAATTCAGGGGGGTGATGGTCAAAATATATGACGGCTTTATCGACAAAGAATTGTTGAGAGAGAAGTAAGAGAGCAAGTCCGAACAAGATAGAGAGGGAAAAAGTTAATGCTTGGAAATTTGCAAACATGAAAGGCGAAACAATGATTGAAAGTTCACGAGTTTCAGGGGAAACATCATGCGAGAGCGAGTTTGATGGCTAGAGGAACATGCAACAGAGGTGATTAATTGTACAAATTGCCATTGACACAAATTTTCATGACGAGGTCGGCGAAGCTGGCGCAGGAGGGGGCGGGGGATTGGCAGTGGGGACAGGATAAGCGTTCATGATGCCTGCAATGGTGGTAGGGACGGTGTTTGGTGATGCTTGAAGGTTCGGTGAAGTCTCTGTGGTGAGTGGTTGGGGGACTGGTGGGGGTTGAGGTGTTGTAGCAACGGGTTGTTGACTGAGAGGCGGGGCGCTGATGTGACCATTTGAAATCGCAGTCCGGGTATCCAGAGCTGGAAGGGTGGTTACACTTGACGCAGATGGATGTGAATGGTTAAGAATAGGCGTGGCTGCCTGTTGGTCAACTTGCGGACGAGTTTGCGCAGATGTCTGTTGTTTCCTTTGAGCCTCGGCCTGTGCAATGATATGCTGGGGGTAGTAGTTCAGGCCGCGAGGACTCGAGTTAATTTCCCGTTTCGGGCGATCCCGCTCAGGATACAACGCGCCAATTGGTAGTGTAGAGTCGTAGTCTTCAGGAAGGGCTGGCGTCACGGCGGCGTGTCGACCACCCAAAGGGCTGTGACCCATATTAAACCCTGCTTCATTGTAATAGATATCAAGGACACGCACCCTCCCTCAATGAAATTCTGCCAGACATAATCCCGCAAACGATCAGCATTTGGCAGCTCTTGGATCAAATGTTTGATCGTATTTTGGCCTAGACCAAAAAAATCCGGACCTGAAACTGAGTTTGAATGTTGGCGATTTCGAATGGCGTTGGCTTGTTTGACGATACTCGACCAGGCGCCGGTTGCGGTGCCCGCTATTACGGTCCTGTCTGGTGCATCTGAAGGTACGATTTGAAACTTGGGGCCGTCACCGCCGTCAAGGATGGTGCAGTGATAAACGACCTCGACAGTGGGATCCACCGTCGATAAATATCGTCTAGAGACTAGTCAGTGGCTCGATCATGGAAGTAAAAGAAGTTATTCACCTCGTAACTTCATACCCTACAGGAAATATATAACGTTCCGTATGGAAATGTTCCCTCATACACACTTCACCAAGATTAATGACCGTCATAATGCCCACATTCAAGGGAAGCATGGGTTTCCCCTTCTTATCCCGCGGAACAATAGGGATATTGTGATTGCCACTCGTTACTGTATGGGCCTTCAGTCGCTTGGGCTTCTGCCGCTGAGGTTCACCGGTGCTAGGACTCGGAGCAGAGGGGGATTTTTGGGTGGTAGGGGAAGGAGCGAAACTGGGGCTTGTCGGATAGATAGCTTGCGCCGAAATAGGACTGTGAAGATGATAGAGATAAGGATACGCGTATGTCGGCGTGTGAGGCGTAATTGGCGTTCCAGGGCCATAATATAGAGCGTAGGGATTGTAGCCGGTCGAACCAGAGCTTGACGCTCCCTTTAAAAAAGCAGTGCTTAGCCCAATATATGGGTTTTTAGCAAGGCTAGATGTTGAGGTAGGACTCGGAGTCGTGTGTGTGGTCTGTTCCGCGGATCCTGACGAAGATGCTTCTGCGGTTGCTTTATCCTCGGCGGTTCTCAATAGGCTCAGGGGTTCATTGGAAGGTGAGGGAGATGTGGGGGTGGATTGTAAAGGTAGAGGCTGAGTAGATGCGACGGCAAGTGCTGGGTCCAGATTAGAATCCATGTTTGTGTTGATCGTGATAGCTTCGGATGTCGCTGCCTGGGGCTCTGAAGGAGGAGCAGCAGAGTCTTGCACCTGTGGAGCTTTGGTTGTGGATGAAGAGGAAGAGTGCTTTCCGGAATTCGTCGACACACTACCAGAAGTCGTAGCCGCCTTGTCAGGTGGTGGATCGTGCATTTCAACGTCTAGTACACGGCCTACAGAACAGTTAGAACGAAAGAGGCCAGGATGGAAATCAAGAACCGTACCTCCGTTGTCGTTAGAGCCATTATTCAAGCTCTTTTCTGGTGGTGGGGACAATACTGCCGAGCTTGTAGAGGGGTTGGAAGTTGTTCGAGCTCGCTTTGAAGGTTCTTTGGACAAAGGATCCGGCAGGCGCTTTTGCCTGGACCTAGTTCGTTTAGATAAAGGTTCAGTATCATCGACTGCGCTACCATTTGAAGTCATAGCTTCATTGCTATCGACTGCCATAGCATCCTTGCCGTCGGAAGACGCTGCTTGAGAATCCTCGGAGCATGGAGACGCAGTAGGAATCAGTGAGGTGGAAGGAACAACGGAAGCGGTGACAGTTGAAGCCTACGGGAGACAAGTTAATGTAGTGTTTGGACAAGGCGTTAATAAAATGCCTACAGCTAATGGAGGAGTCTCCAGGACGGAATTGCCGTTAACGCGTGGGGAGCTGCCAATGGGTGGTGGAGGAGTATGCGAAGAGAAACGATCGGTGAGGACTTCCGCCTGACAATTGTTGGACAGCGCTATATTTGCGGGCTGACTCGAAAGGTCTTCTGGCGGTTCCTTGGCTTCCTGTTGAAAGTGGTGCTGGACAATAGGCAAGGTAGGCGTCAGGTCTATTTTGTGATCTCGAGAAGGTTCGTTGCCAGTTTCAATAGACGATTATTCCGATTATTCCAGAAAACTCACGCGTTTGGCCTTCCTTCGCACTGATAGAAGCCTGTTCAGAAGCAGGTTTGCCGTTTGCTTGAGCAGTATCCGTCACTGTCAGGGATCCGTCCACTCCAGGACGGAACTCAACGGATGAAACAATATCGTTGGAATGGGAAAGGCTGGGGGATGGAGAAATTACTATCAAGGTCCTGTATCACTTCCAGAAAGCGCCTATGAACTCACACAATTCCTTGTCGCGTATCGACGCCATATTCGCCCGAGTGTTGCGCACTATTAGATTCTTGGCGTTCCTGAGATGTGGCTTGAGAAGACTTTCTCTTGCGTGACTGGAGCAAGGGGAGAAGCCTACATACCTCAGCTGTCTCCAACGAAATTTCTCTGCTTGTCTCAGTTTTATCCGTCGACTTTTGATCACTGGTTAAATTCTGAGGTTGCGAGGCGGAGGGTGATCCGGGCACCGAAACGGGTGAAGACTCGACTCGGACGCCCTTGTTGGTGGCCAGGTTCATAGCCTGAGGGAGGGTTGAATGAACTCGCCAGGAGGCGCGAATCCGGGGGAGTATGTGATGGGAGGAGAAATAAGATGCAGAGGTCAGGGAGACAAATCCTGGAAAGCGGCACAAATCATGGAAGGCACAGGACCAAACACCCCATAACAACACCATTCCTATGCCATGCGTTACAAACAAAGCTTACCAAGCAACTACAAACAACATCCATCGATAGTGCGAAAAGGGGTTCTGAAACTGCGTGTACGCGACTGAATCTGATCTTTCCATATGCTTGAGACATGCGTGTGCCATTTGTCTGAGAAAGCACATCGTAGTCAGCGCCGCCCTTGTATACAAGTCGGATCCCTTGACGGTGTCCAGGGTTTGCCAACTTTGCTTGCAACAGAACGCTTTTGTGTGAATATGTGGTTCTTCTTTTACATCCGCATTCGCGTTCTTCGGCGGCCCTATTCCCGTTAATGTCAGGACTTCCAACAAAGGAATACCGCTTTCTTTCCTACCCCACTGGGTGACAGGGAGAACCATTCCAGCGGTGGAACTGAATATAACTCAACGAACGGGTTCACCCACAAACGCTTTTATCTATACACCCAGTGTCCGTCCAAGCACTGAAGTTTGGATCTTCATATCCCAAATGCATGTTTTCCGCATGCGTCGGGATTGGTCTCCATCCTCCGGCTCCCACTCGTCAGAATAAAGGAAAATCATCACCAGGCACCACCAAGTCTCTCCCCAAACGCCTCCAAACGCCCCGCTTCCCTGGGGCACGGCTACTTGTTGATGTACTTCATGCCACCAATCACTTTCTGATGGAAAGATGAACTTACTGCATAATTTATTATGGTTACACTTAACCTTATTAAAAAGGAATCTCGAGTTCACCAGCAACAATCTAATGGCAAGCCGAATATTCAGTCTCTCGGCCCGAGATCAATAGAAGTTAGAACTCATTAAACCCAAGTGTACTTACTGAGTGAATCAGTTGTGGAAATACATCAAAAATCTAGTTGAGCTATTTTAAAACATGCTTCTACGCACCACGACCCAATTTGTCCTTCAAAAACGTCTCAACCTCATTAAATAACCACCCAAACTCGTGCTCCGCCTCCGCATGGTAATCAAATGAATGACCTTTACCTTCTATCACCTTCAAGGTAACTTTCACACCCGCAGCCTCCAATAAGTCCTTCAAATGTTGCGATTCGTATAAATAGACCTGATAATCATCAGTTCCATGCACCAAGAATACTTCAGGCCATTCCGGTGATACGCTGAGCTGAGGAAACAGCAGCCGATGCTGTGGAGGAATGAGTAGCCCTCCCCATTCCTCTGGTGGCCGAGGTTTTTCGCATCCACTCGGAGGTGACGACTCCTCCTGCATTCTTCTGTCTCGTAGAGTCTTGCTAAGACTGGGCGCATGTTCCCCAGTGTAATAATCGAGATACGTCCCAAGTTGGCAGTACAGCCTTGCAAGGTACATCCGTGAATTGGCAGGGAGACCAGGGGTCGGATGGTCATCAGGGTAATACTCAAGCTCGGAGCCGATGGTCACCGGTAGCGAAAATGGATACACAAATTCTCTGAATTTCTCCGGATCCAGAATCTCTCGTCCTGGAATAAAAACCTCGTGTTTCGGCTCCATATAATATGGGATCTTATTCACAATGTCAGGAATCTCTCAATAAACGACACAAGAAATCGAAATACTTGCCAAGAAATCTCCACCCATCCCATACATAGACAGCACGGCCTTCGGCTTCGGGTCGATTGCTATCGCAGCAAGATACGCACAAAGACCACCAGCGCTCGCGCCAGCCACCGCAATCGCATTGACATCAATCTTGACTCGACTTTCACTATTTCCCACTTCAGTCTTGAAGGTGGCTTCAGGATTCCGGATATACGAGAAAAAATCCCGTATGTCGGATAATATATCGTGACCAGTCGCAGGCGGTAGGAGCTGATAATCCACAGACAAGAACGCAAAGCCTGAAGCGACGGATCTTTCTAACCACCGATTCAGCAATCAATCTGATGTCCTTCGAGAGCACCTCACTATATAACCAATGTGGAAACCAACTCTTTCGGCTCCCGACAGTCAAGCCTCCAGCATGAAAATAGACTACCGCAGGCACGAATATTGTTCCGCCGAATGCGGGTGTCGAGCTGATCGATGGTGGATAGAGATCGAAACAGACATCTTGGTCTCCGATCTTCTTATATGTCACGGTAGTGTGTGGAGGCAGGTTCCGTGCCATCTGGGTGTTGGAGCAAGGACAAAATTACGAGAGTTTGTGATGGGCGATCGTGAACTTGGGATAGCATCCTCATTTCACACGCCGAAGCCAGGGACAGACAACACCGCAGCACCTGCTCCAAGTCTTGCCGCGCGCCAGTGCTCGGAAGTACCCAAGCTTAACATAAAACACCAGCGAACTCGTTTATTACATCATCACCATCTTGACAAAAAGGATACTCAAAGCCTGACACCTTGGTCCTCAACCGGCGGTGGAAGGCCATTGCCCATCAAGACCCTTACACCTGGGCTCGTAACATCATTGATCGTTACAAAGATGTAACCTTGAAGAACATTAACACGCGGTTTTCCCAACGGAGGACACGTTCACATACCTGGTCCAGGAGGATAGACACGGTTATTCGGCGGACTGGTAATCGTCAACGTCCTCCCATTCTTCGAAAGCTGTGCCTCCATGAAAACGAGAAGAGAGCTTGAGTGGAATGCATGAGATGAAAACCCGAGGTCAATCAAGGCAACTATGGGAGATGAGTCAGCCTACGTCTTTCATGAAACAAGAGTAAGGTCACCTTTGATCTCCCCCCTGCGAAGATGCGTCGGAATGGATATATCCACATGGAACTTGGTGTTGAAAGCTATCTGTTTAGGAACGTTGGACAATTGAGGTCTATCCACGGTCATGTACGGTGGATTTAGATATTCTACGCGGAATTCACTAGACCCATGTAAGCATGACCGGTGTATGTTGCGAATTCATATCCATACCTGTGGAATTTGGTTCCATTTACAACTCTGCCATTGGGATTGGAGCCTGCAATCATGATGTTCCTAAGTTCTGGTCAGAATTGAAGCAGTACTCAGAAAACTACGCGACAAACCCTTTCTGCGTCAAGGTTGCAGTTGAGTGATATACCCGGGCAATATCTGTGGTCGGTAGTCCTTTATTGCTTATGCGCTTCCCGAGGGGTGCATCAGGAGTATATAGTGAAGGCGTGAATCTATAGTTCATCAGCACAAGTGCTTCCATCCACAAGAACAGCAAACCCACGCAGGATGATCCGCATTCGAGAAATTACCGACAGGATCCTTCACAGTACCAAGGGCAGCATACCCTGTCTGCGCTCCATTAATAATTAGGACCTGTCCATTTGGCATCAAGATCATCTCCGGCATCATCCTAGGCTCCAACATCCTCTCAATCTCCCAGCCTCTTCGAATACCTTCTGGCGTCAAGGTCATACGACTGCACTGATCCGAAGCTGGCGTCTGCGATGAGAGCTCTCCTTCCGGGATCTGATCACTCGTGTTGGTACCGCCGCAGACAAGGACCTCAGGAATATAGTGTGGTGGGTGAAGAGGCAGAAGCGTAGCCGTACCGTCAAGGGGGTTGGTAACACGGACACCATTGGGAATGTCGGGTAATCTGGTCTCAGTGTCAGTCTCCATGTCGTAGATGATCGATTGGTTATTGGCAGCTATGAAGATTTTGCCATCTGGAAGGGCCAGGGCTCTAATTGGCGAAAAGTTAGTCATCGAATAAAGATGAATGATAGCGGTGCATACCGAGGAAACAGGTTCGCGGGAAGCGTTCGCGCAAGGAAATCCATTGGCCTGGGGATACCGCCGTCTTTCGGAGGGAAAAACTCGATGTTGTTGACGGGATCGGTGTTGTAAAATGGGGTACCCTCATGTATCCCTCCAACCACCATCTTGCTCAGGATCATCAGTGAAGGTAAGCTGGCAAAGACGCAATAAACCTACCAAAGAGCCATCAAAGACCCTCAGACTAGAGGGGTACCATCTAGTTTCTGCGAGATGATGCGTCTCTGGGTCTTCAAACAGCGTACAGCCGACGCCATTGGGGTCATCACAAGGCTCCCAGATCCTCACGCCCATACGACCATCCTGAGCCTCAGGGATAACGGGAATGTGTCCGCCAACACTGACCTATCATGCAAGAGTTAAAACTACAGGGTCTGATCACTGAACGCGATTCACCATGGTCCCGTTACTCAGGAATCCTCCAGATGCACAGAAGCTGTCCGTTTTAGGGGTAAGTGGGGATGCGGTGTTCGTCTCCAAGTTATAGAGTGCACCCCAGGCAGGATGACCATCGACTTCCAAGGGATCGTTCGTGGCCCGATCAAAGAAAATAGCTAGCGTATCAGAGACGATAATAGACTCAAGCGCGACAATGCCGGTTGTGCCATTCTGCACGAAGTGCCACCCACGTCCGGCAGCTGTAGTTGAACGCACAGCCAGAAGAGATACAAGTAATGCAGAGAGACGTATGTTCGTGACCATACCGAAAAGGTGGACTAGAACGCGCGAGTTCTGCAGCAAACTTCACGGCAACAACCCTTTTATATGAGGTTTTGAGCTTGGCTTAGTCGTTCTCGTGACTATCAGCCCCGTCGTAGACGCATGAGCACCAAGCAGGAGCAAGATGGCCGACGACAGGACCCATGGAAAGTAGGTTGCATGATACCAAGTTAATGGGAATCATGAAGCGAAAATAGGTCTGTTCCTGCGTTGGTAATTTTCTTCTCAGGGGAGGAAGCACTGCCGTGCGAGGGTCCCTTGTGATAGGCTTGAAGAATGCGTCTTCACACCCACGGAGTTGGAAAGAAGGTTAAGAATAGCAGATCACAGGTAGTGATAGGTGAGAGTCTGGGACCAGGTATTGGGGAAAGTAAACGGACGGGGATACAAGTGCGTCCCAAGGAGTCTGAGAAAAGTGAATCTCTCGAAAACTTCGAAAACTTCTCGACCCCACTGCGGCGAGGTCAAAGAAAAGACGGCATCAGATTTCTCATTTGATAGTGCTGTCTTTTCTCGCGTTCTTGTTCCGCGAGGGGTTAGGCCGCTGCCTATCTGATTCTCGTTTACACCGAAAACGCTCTGAAAGTGAATTCGATTTACACGATTTCGAACATGAAGTCAGAACGCAGGGTATATTTGACACCTTGTGAAACTTCTTCGCCGGAGTGCACCAGCATTCGTTGTTGAAAAACCAATACGCGACCGACTTTCGGGTCAACGTCCAAAACGGCAGAAGGTGGTTTACGGGAAGGGGTATGGAAACGAGTAGCACCTCCTTGAAGTGGAAGTTGCACTGTGGATGGAGCAGGTGAGGGCCCAGGGTTTTCGGAGTCATTCAGATAGATATGAAGTGTGACAAAGGACTTCCGCCGGCCTTCGTGTAGTTCAATTAGCCCATCACAATGAGGTTTGAAATAATGCCCGGGGCCGTAGCGGAGGAAAGAAAGTCGCGGATTCACACTAAAAGATGATGAGGATAATGGCGTTTCGGTACAGGTCAAAGAACCGACCCAGCTAACTTCCAAACAGGACCTTGCTTTCTGCCTTCCTTTCCGGTAATAACCCCCCATTTGCTAGCTGGCACGATTTCCCAGAGCTCCTCGACATGTGGACGTAAGCGGTCATAGATCCATTGAGACATTTCGTCGTCGATGAGAATGATGCGGTCACTATTCCGAAAGTCCGTATGGACTGTTTGTGTTGGGCTGTTAGCATTCAGACCTGCCGGAGTCCAGGGAGCGGATGCAGAGGCGCGAGCGAGGAGGGCTGTGCATTCTTCTGGAGTGAACACATTATCAAAAACAACGGCATAAAATGAGGAGTAGCATGCATCGAGGGGAGTAGAAGAGAAGTCGATTGGGTTCTTGGCCACGTTCGCCATGGGAGAGGAGGTAAGAAGGGCTTGTTCGAACATAACCGGGTAAATATGGTAAATATGCCCAAATACAACGGATTCAGTGTTCAACATCACCACACAGTCCTCTCACTCGAGCCTCATCTAAGTCTGACAACCTTTAAAGCGGTAAGGCGCTAAGAAACATTATTTTAACTAAGAGTCGCGAGTAGGAAAACATATTAGATAATGATGGCTGCCCCATCCTGCTAACCTTTCTTTGGATACCCAAGATGAAACTTCCACCCATTATGTCGTCATTGTCTATGTCTCTACCATATGTATGGTCTTACAGTGTTCCCGGGGACCACAGCCTCCTTGAACTGTACTACTGCAATGTCGCCCAAGAACGTCAAAGATCCTTTCTCTGCCCCCCTGAACGCTACACATGACAATCTTCCTAGGTGTGTTCTCATCTTGGTTTCCAGAGTGTCGCCGCTAATTCTGACCAATTACCTGCAGTGAAGCAAGTATCAAAAATACCATAACCGAAACAACGTTCCCTCCCACTGGGGGAGCGCATCGTGACGACAAGGACTATATCTCATCTCAGGGCTCCGGCGACTACCCAACTAATCCTACGACAGAGCACCGCTACGGCTCAGGCATCGGAACTGGAATCTATGATCGCAACACTCAAGACGTAGTCTATCCCGGCTATAGCATTCATGAGTCTGACTTTGAAAACACGGCTCCGGACTCCGGCAAAGGCGTTCACGCCCGCCAGTACCATGGCCCAGAAAGTGACTTCATTCCTGTCGGCACTACCTCATACATTCGAGACACCAGTGGGACTGATACCAACATCCGTACTCGTATCGTGGAGCCTGAGGCGGATCGGGATCGGTACCCGCGCGAGGGCCGCCTTGAGAGGGACAACGAAGCAGGACGCGCTTTCGAAGAGAAGAGACGTAGGGAGCTCGAAAACGAACGACGTCGCCAAAGCGAACTTAATCGCAAACGCCAGCAAGCACTAGTTGCAGAACAAGAACGAATCCGGCGCGAGAAGATCGACACAAACATAGGGAGTATTCACGGTCTATTTGGCCACGGCCGACATCGGGATGCTCTCTTGGCCGGCCGCGATACGGATGCGACCGACTTTGGGTCCAAGACTGGAGGAAAACTTGACGCTGGGAGAGACCGGCGTTCCAGTACCGGTTCTGGGCAAGACAGAATGATTGGAACAATTGAAGGAAGGGAACGGCTTGCGAAGGAACAGGATGCGAGATTCGATAGTGCGCTAGCATCCCAAGCCGCCACAGGGGACACCACTCGTCGTGGAGGTACCGCCCCTGGCGCCAGCATTGCCGGAGACGAGGCACAAGCCAGGGAAAGGGCTACCATGATGGATAAAGCCATTGGCGGTACAGAGACCACGATTGGGAAGGGCATGGGTAACGCGACCATGGTCGCTAAGGGTGAAGAAAGAGCCGTGAGTTTCTAAAGCTCCAGTTTATTATTGGCTTTTACTAACTCAACGCCTTAGGCCGGCCTCGGCAAAAATTAGATGCCAACTATCGAACTCGGCCGTCGATCCATTATGATAGCTTACATTTCATATGTTCTTTCATGTATCCATTCTGTTATTCATAAACCGCGAATATTTCAAAAGGCATGTGTCACGGTCATATATCGCTCCCAAAATAAGTACATATGTCAAGACGCTCGGGCTTCCAAATCTTTAGCTGGCTAAATACACATCTGTAGGTGCTTCCTCTGCATTTACATTTCTCAGCCTGTCCCCCAACGCCTTGCCAACCCTTCCCACAAAAAATGCCTCGGGCAAAAAGTCCATTCCGACATTCCCAATGGGTAATTGGGGGAAAAATTAGTTGCATATTGCAATATTACTCTCTGTCGGGGAGTCGAACCCCGCTTTCGCGCGATCAAGAAGATGACAGGCGCGTGTACTAACCGATATACTAACAGAGAACTTGATTATCGTGGACAAATAGTATCTATTACTTAACACCCATTAACGGAAGTGGTTTCTCACGGGACAGGGACGCTGTCTGATTGGCTGGCGAGGGTCCTTCTTTCATCCCAGTGGCACTCCACTTGCCGGACCCATTAACAGTTCCCTCGCCTCTGGCAATTCTCTGCACGCACTTTATACTAAGCAACGCACGCTTACACAACATCCAAAACAGTGCCATTCCAATATCCAGGGCCAGCCACTTCGGCAACGGGACCGATAACACGTGGAATATAGCACTGCTACTAATACAGGATTCCAAATAGATCCGGGGATCAGAAGCCAACACATGCCCACCCAGCCGAGGACGAAAGGAAGCATAGACAGGTCTGTGAGAAGGATCCAAAGGAAAGTCTAATGAATGTCCGAAAAGTGCTCCATGCACTTGCCTCGCCTTCTCTGCCCAGAACCATGTTCAGAGCCCACCGCCTCGCCGCCGCCGTTTCTGCTTTACCCAAAGCCCGCATCCTCCTGACTACACCTATCACTAGATTACCGCCACCTCAGCCCTTACTGGCCCTTCTTCGTGGGCAGAAAGTGGTTGGCTACTCCACACAGGGAGATAACGCGGCTGGCAGCGTAAATATAACTCCTCGTACGAGTCCTCACTCACAAGAACGGCGCTCCACGCCAACGGGCGGGAGTGAACCACCAAAGTCGGCAGGGTCTCATAAGAGTCATGTTGTTCTGGCCGCTTTGGCTGCTGGGTTATTGGGATACGTTACCGCACGTTCGGAGGTGCTAGGCTCGAGCGTCCCCGCCGTAGAAAAGCACCCACGATATGGCACACCCGAAGATTTTCAGAAAGCTATTCGGGAACTACAGGAAACTTTTTGTCCTGAAGAGAAGGAACCCGGAGATATCGTCTCTACCAACCCCGATGTCCTGTACGATCATGGATTCTCGGCGTTAGTGTACCATGAGGGTAGGCATGCTTTTTATGTCTGATCACGCCGTCACGAGCACCAATACATGATAACGGTGTAAAGGCATGATGCACAGTGTGGTTGTCTTCCCGCGATCGACAGAAGATGTTGTCAAGATCGTCAAGATTGCAACAAAATATAGAATGCCTGTTATACCATACTCGGGCGCCACTAACCTCGAGGGTCATACTCGTGGGGTACGTATGGGCGCCTTCTCCATCTATTCTCGCTCCCGAAGATTATGTTAATATCATTTCATGACAGCATCCCGTTGGAGGTATTTGTGTCGATATGTCGAATATGGATCAGATCCTGGAAATTCACGGTGCGTCTCGCGGGCACCACTTTGGGAGTCAACATCGAGAGCTGATGATTGAATACCTTGTGGTATGCAGAGGCGGATTCGGACTTGGTATGTCAACCCGGGGCTAGATGGATGGATATAAACGAGACACTAGAAGAAAAAGGTTCGTCCGACTCCTATTTCTACGTACAGCTCGACTAAGTCTACATTCGTCCGATGTCAGGGATTCGATTGTTCTTCCCTGTATGTTGTATCTTTCCCCCTTTTTCGGATTCCTATTCTTACTTCCGACAGCTCGATCCGGCACCGGGAGCTACTATTGGCGGCATGTTAAGCACGGGGTGCTCGGGCAGTATGTTGAATTCGACCAAATTCACACCCTGTGCGTTCAATTACGTGATTTAGCTAATGCCGTTCGATATGGGACTGCGAAAGCGGAATGGTTCCTCAACGCTGTGAGTCTTCGCATTCCACTAATTTGCTTGATGCACGGTGTTAATCTAGAATCATAGACGGTAGTTCTGCCATCAGGAGAAGTGATCAAGACGCGTCGACGGTCACGCAAGTCTTCCGCTGGTTTTGACACAACGAAGTTGTTCATCGGTGCCGAAGGCACACTGGGCATCGTTACTGAAGGCATGACCTATCTCTCTTCTGCAGTGCCCACGCTCGCGGACACTGACAACTGATGGCTGATGATCTCGCTGTAGTAACGATACGACTTGCACCCGTGTTGCCCACGACCGTCGCGTTGGCCAACTTCCCAGATGTTAAAAAAGCAACAGAGGCAGTAGCTGAGATTCTCAATCAAGGTGTTGGTATCCGTACGTTTTATCTACACTTCCTCCTCGTCCCCTAATCTCACTTACTCATGCCGGCAATACAAGAGTGTATCGAACTGCTGGATGACGTTTTTATGTCCGCCCTCAACAAATACAGCGTCTCTAAACAACGGCGCAAATACGCCGAAAAAGATCACCTCTTTTTCAAGTTCCAAGGGCCTACGCCTGCCTCCCTCAGGGAAACCGCGTCGATCGTGAAGAAAATAGTAGAAAAACACGGAGGAGCCGATTTCTCGCTCGCTCGCAATGTCGAAGAGGCAGAAGATATGTGGAACGAACGCAAAAATGCGCATTTTGCTGGCCTTGCCCTAGTTCCTGGGGCGAAAGGCTGGCCCACGGACGTATGTGTCCCGGTTTCCCGGTTACCGGAGCTGGTGTATGAGACGAAGAAAGATTTACGTGAGACGGGGTTGACGGCGGTAATCGTCGGGCATGTTGGTGATGGGAACTTTCATACGATGATCCTCATGCGTGATGAGCAGGAGCTGGAGAAGGCGAGGGAGGCGGTGGATAGGATGGTGAGACGAGCCATTGCACTGGACGGAACGTGTACAGGCGAGCATGGGGTCGGCATTGGGAAGAAGAAGTACCTGACAGAAGAATTGGGCGAAGGAACGGTGGAATTGATGAGGACCCTGAAAAGAGCGATTGATCCGTTGAACCTGTTCAATCCTGGCAAGGTGTGTACCGGCATTGCAGCTTTTTCTGTATTCATTTTCTCTTCGGTTGTCTCACTTTTGTTTCCGGGAACTGATGACGTGCTTTTGTAGTTATATCCGGATCCTACATCACCAACGTCAACGCATGACAAGCGTCCCTAACAAATTCTTACCCCCGACCTCCCTGCACGCTCATATGCACTTACACCCGAAGCTTGCTCCGAGTGCAGGGTGTAGCCAGTGATCATCGCGTCTGATCCCAACCATTCATTTTCACTGCAGAAGTAGAAGGGGCTTGTAAGTGTTGAAGCAAAGTTAAAGCAATCTGCGGCTTCATATAATCAACCCATTTGTTATGAGTTACGACACTGTAGATCCCAACCTTCCTTTCCTTCGGGTCATCAGACATTCTGAATGGAAGGTGCCTTTTGACTACCTCGTCCAACAGTTGGGACTGTTCCCCAGCCAACATTGAGTTGTGAGTCAATCCTAAACAACTCGCTTCCCCTACCCGGTCCATGCATGCAAGCTTTACCCAGACTATAGAGCTCTAGGCTGAAGCAGGTCCCCTATCCCAGTGCTGGTCTCATTCAATTCGGACCGGAAAGGACTTAAACATGGCAGCTTCTTCCCCATGATGCTCATCCCTAGACTCGCGAAGCATTTTATCTCCGGCTATCATTCCCCGATCACCTTGGGCAAGCAATTTGGACACTCACCTCCAGTTCCCCACAAGGCTGGAGAGTGTTCACGTCATTCCTGATGTATTGCTGTCTGGAATTTACGGTGCTTTTTGCCACAAAAACGTGGCCTTGTACTGGTTATACCCTTTCCATCTTATCCTGTTTGACGCCTCTTACGGAAAGACACGATGCTGACGCGCACAAGGCGACATCGTTTCGGCTTCTAGCACTCAATTCCTGCCTATATGATCGACGAGAATGTCCGTTCCATTAACATGCACGGGTACCGAACGGGCGCGCGATAATAACATCAACACGATATCGCTCAAAAATTGGCCGCTCATCCCTCATTTAACCCAAAAGAGAAACTCGGACACGTGCAATCCGACCTCACTATACCTGACGGGTGTGTGCTTCTTTTCTACTCGCGTCGACTATGAGGTTTACGCTACCGTGTGAGCCTTAATTTGAGCGATGCGGAGACTTTCCACAGTGCTCTCTTATGAGAAATGAAACAGCTTCTTGGACATCTCTTCATCATCGCGTTATCATGATACACGAGTTGTCGAATCCAACCACGTGTTGTCTTCATGTCCCATTCCTTCCTGCGTCTCAAATTAGTTTAATACCCTCTGGCAAGGGGGGATATTACAACGCATTCCCTCATCTACTTCTGTATACCCAGACTCACCCTGCCTTTGATTTGACATCGATGGCCCAATTCTATCTATTCAACCCAACGCGCAAATTCGGCCTGTTTTCAAGGTTCCTTTTCCGCAGATCAAAACGCTTGTTGAGGAGTGCAGATACCTCGGTGCCACTCACTATAGCCCAACGCCGAGATAATGTTAATCTTTCTCGGACACTCGCTGCGGCTGTTACACTGGACGGGAGCCTCAGTCACGACCCTGATTTCTATTTAAGAGACCCGGATGGGGGATTTCTCGTCTTTCTTGTTGAAAATACCCTCTTTAAGGTGACCTTGCTTTCGCCCATCTAATATTACTCTATGTAACTGTCGTCAGGTCCATCAATGCCTGCTGCTGCGGGAACCATCGACGTTCACTGACATGTTTACCTTGCCAAATCTGTGCGTAGAAGAGGGGAAAACCGACGCATTTCCTATCGTGCTGTCAGATACTGTGGAGCAATTCCGCGACCTCTTGTGGATCCTCTATGCTCCGTATGTCGACACTGAATATCTTCGCGTCGCAATGTCTGAAATGCTGATGTGTTCCTTCCTTTAAATTATTAGCCCAAGCGTCTTCCTCACTGATACCTCAACGCGACAATCCATTCCTTTCAAACGCCTCCTGAACATCGTGGAGATGACAAACAAATACTGCTTCGAGTCTTACGCAACCTGGGCAGTTGGAACCCTTTGTAGACTCGTGCAAGATGCCTCTGGCCCCCTGCGCAATGCGTCTCCTGAGCTACTAGCACGTGTTCTTCACATTGCGGCGCTCTGTGGCAACAAAACCCTACTAGACACGCTCACCCGGCAGCTAATTTCCCGTTTGCTGTGGTATGATCTACAACCAGACGCCATCCTAGAAGTCGCCGAACGCCATCGCCTAGCAAAGATCATTGGCGTTATCTTCTACAAACGGCTCATTAGCATGGAACAGGTTTCCTGCGACGGCAGACTTTCCAGCCGACTTATATTTCCCCCTCGTACCGACATAGAAACCCGAATGCAGCTCCTGGCAGCCCAGGACTCTCTTGCAAAACTGTGGGATCGGTTACGAGTAACGCCTCCCATTTTTTACCATGACGGTTGCGCCGATCCGGAGGAGTGCCGGGAGGCTTGGGTTCAACTATGGCTAAATGCTGCGGGCTCTAATTCGCTTTTGCGGCATGGATCCGCCGATGTTTTGGGCAGGTTGAAAGCCATCATGATCAGTCTCCGTAAAATGTTGTCCGTGACAACGCCAATGAGCGTGCCGTGCACCCTCGAAGCTCTGGAGTCGATTTCGCAGGCGAGAGACGATATCATAGATGGATTGATAGATCACTTCGTGGACTTGTAATATCTGGTGAGCATCTCGATCATATACTCATGCCGCGGTCTTCGCTGACGAGGTTTAGAAGGAAAGTAAGTTATTGGCGCATCAGGCACTTCCCATTGTCTCGTGCAGGCTTACATGATGACAACGTTCTTCTACCGGTCATATATTTTGACTGATTCGTAAGTCCCCGTTCCTGTTCATCCCAGTACCTGTGATCGGTTATCTTCTATTGAGCAGGTCGGAATATAGTCCATCGGTGATGGTTTAGGAGACTCCGGACTAGGTGCGGTGCATTCCAACCAATTCTGCAGCATATGCCCACGTCCAGCTTGCGCCAGCCTTTCTGGATTTGTAAAAACTTAGTGCATCCACGAAGCACTTCCCTCCATTCGTGATCCATTGATTGAGTGAACATGCACCGCCGGTGTGTCTGAGTCGTGACCCGGACACGATGCGCTAGGATTCGTAGTTCAATAATTAATCTCTAACGTCTAGCAAAGGATAACAATGTGTATACCAGCGCGATCGATACAAATCTCCTCGACGCGCACCAATCATAAATAACTCTTGTGTTCCATTTGCAATATCTGAGGCCTCAGGCCACGAGGGCTATGTCGTGGACCCTGCTCGTAAAGTCAGCGCTGACAATACTTCTTAATCGTATAAATTACGGGAGCCATGGCAGCTTTTAAATTCGTTACTCTCAGTTGCGTCCTTTTCTTGATCAGCCTAATTCAAATGGAGCCCTCAACGGAAATGCGTAAGTGGTAATGTTAATCCTCCAATGCTACCGCTCCATTATGATCACTCATTTTATAGCGATGATGACCTTAAGGTGCTTGCGAGAGTCGAGGGCAGTGTTGTTAGCATGGACATGAGTTACACTCCGTCTTCATGACGGGGACGCGGGAAAGGTATAATGAATTACGAATACACTCAAAGTCAGATGCGAAGCGTATCACCAATTTAATTCTCGAGGCACTCAATTGTAGAGAAATGATATCGCTACTGGGATCACTATTTCTACTGATATGGTTCTCAGCTCCGTGGTTCGCGTGGATATCTGCGTACTGTTGCAAGGTAAATTTCCATGTCCTCCAGAGCGAAATCCGACGGCTTAGCCAAGGGATTGAACTCGAACCCTTTGTCCTCAAATTCTTGTAGTCGTAATGCTGTTGCGGGACGAGAACGGTTCACGCTATAGAGCTTGATCCTGAGTTGAAACAATATTGGATAAGCGTGACTAGTCTAGGGCAGCAGGATAACTGTACTTGCCTATGGCATGAGGATGTTACGTGCAAGTCCCAGCTATCCATCATTGCTATCGTTAAACCAATTTAACCAGAGGATGACAAACTGTGTGGCACTCACTTCCAAGCAGACCGGACAAAGGTAGGCTGCGTGTTATTGGATGAGTCCCAAGTGCGGACGCAAAATTCGAGCCATCCTTCCGCATCAACAGGCACATCGATCTTCCAAAGTCGCCATGCATGGTAATGCTACTCCATCCCGTAGTAAGCCCCCTTAATCGCAACAGCGACAAAACAGCGCACCTTCTCCGTCATATCATCCGGGTCTACCGCGTACCAGACACTTCCCCTGTACATAAATGAGAAACGGGTCAAGTGGCGTACGCAGAATCCGTCATACCCATCCGGGGACACTTCGACACGTTCCACCCAGTTCCCTCCGCCACTATATGCCCAACCTGTCAATGTTATCTTTCCATCATGAATGATGACTTGTTTATCCTCGGGTGTTATAATAGCGCTCCTGTAACAAATAGATCATAGTCTAATGTAGGGGTTATTGGGAGCAACGTACGAGACGGGCATCTGTTGAATGGAGAAGCCATTTGAATATTTTACGTTTTGCTTTCCAATCTTGGAGGTACGTCAGTAGGGAGGGCAACCTACTAGTCGGGGATATCGTACCTGTGAGGTGTAATAGAGATATTCCTGGCGTTGCACAGGACCCATACTTGGCTCTCGCAGCGCATTGATTCTATATACCCATTTGCAGCTTCGGGCGCCAATATATCCAGCCACTACGACACGTAAAGGCGCACCATGAATTTTCGGTAGAGGCTCCCCATTCATCTCCCATGCGAGAATAACTTCCTCGTTTAGTCGAACTTTGCGCCACGGGACGGATACTGCGTAATTATAGACGTTGTTACGTCTACGACAATAGAAATTAGACGGGTTGCAGGCATCAGATGTAGAAGGAAATGGTTGGGGTTGTGTTGACAGGAACAAGGGTCAAAACTCACTTGAAATAGGTATCAGCGCCAATGAACTCGAGATGTTCGCATTCCGGAAGGACACCGCCACAAGCGTATTTGAGTACCTTTTTGAGAGGTACGCCACGATAGACCGCTGTTCCGCTAAGGAAGGACAACTGTCTGAGGGAATCATCCCGTTAATACATGACCAGCTGCGTACATTGCACCTTCACCTACAGCACCACATAAGGTCACATAAATGCTTTCTAACATAGAGATACATACCCCATGGAGCGTTGATGAGCTCGTCTCCATCTCCTGGGTATTGTTGTATTTGTTCCAGCCTTCGGGTACCACTACACTGGAGTGTAACAGTGACTTCAACTTGGCTATTGGTGGCATTCCGACATCAGTCCTCAGTACAGACCAATAACAGGGAGGACATCGCACGGGAATTTCTGCGGATCCATGATATCCTTCAGCCTGAGCTTGGTAGGCGCCTTGACCAGTCCACCTATCTCGAGCTCATATACTTCGGGATCGATGTCGGGAACACCACCGTGGTTCCGGACGCTGCGTGGGTCCTTAGTACTTGCTCCCCAGCGAGGTAGTGGCAAACGCTCACAAGTGATACTTGTTATCCGTCAGCTTTCCCTTCATTAGCTGTTGTCGTGTAGTCTCGCCATTATATGGGAAGTCGAGAACATGGATGAGATCTGGCTTTTCCTTCTGCACAATGTCCCAGCTATGATCAACAATATATGCAATATCCAAGGCTTGGTGGTACTCCTTCCAACGATATCCAATGAGAATCGGGTTCGTCTTTGGGAGCGGGACAAACTGGAACTCTAAAATTGACTAGAATGAGACTTTTAACAAAGCTTTTCAAAGCTCGGCAGTACCTGGGATAGGGGTGAATTGCTTCTTCACCAGAATATTATGTGCGGTGGTCTTCTTTTGAGGATACTCCTCCCACTCAATGTATCTGTCACCAGATAACATCACCACGAGTTAGTGAACTGGGAAACACAAAGATATACCCCTTCCATCCGGGTTTCTCCTCTTTGAAAGGATGGATATCGCTCATGGAGGCTTCGCTGGTATCAAGGCGGTTCTTCCCAAGGATTGGGGACGTTAAAGGAGAGAAGCAAGGGGATTATAACATACATCCAAGTGTGACGTCACAGACAAGGCCAATTCAGTAGATGCCAAGGGTAATTGGAAGAAGGGTACACATATGTACGTCTTGCAAGATAAAATAGAAAAGATCGTTCTCAGCTGGGGTTCGACCTCAGAGTTCTCAAACCTCTCGGTATGATGGAAGCTCCGAAAAGGTCATTTATACGCATGAGACAGGGGGTGAGCATCCATTGGCACCAGGGCTCCCAGTAAACGTGCCTAACTAGGCTGTAGGAACATCGTTCTTTTTGACTATACTCACTAAATGCGAACTCATACCAATTGGAACCCGGGGGCAGACCGTTCCTACGGCCCAGTTAATCCCATTTAGTGAGAGCACTAGGTGACAAAAGTATTTTCGCTGTTTCCTTGTTACCGGAGAATGTGCAAGTCTTCTCGCCATCATCTTCCAAGGGATGAGAGATAAGGACAGCTTGTGAGGGTATGACATACGTATATAGCTTGTATTAGCTTATTGATCTCCTGTTCACTTCCCACGAGATAAATATAGAGCGCAAAAGAGCCGGAGAGCTGTCCGCCCTTCCGGACAATGGCATCAGGCTATGGGACTTCATTGCTTGACCGCAAGGTCAATATTGTACTCGGAGGCAATACTCCCGCCGACATGAAGTCATCAAAGGGAGGAAAAACTTACTGATGGCCTTCATGCGAGTTTGTGACTTTTGGTATACAAGGGCCCTATGAACAGGTGTGAATTATATAGATGACGAATAAGGGGGTCAAGATTAAGGGCATTTTTAAGATATTAGGCAGGTGGAGTTGCTGGTGCATTATGATGTGGGCAAGATTTGGGGCTGGTAGGGGCGCTATGAATGACATTCTAGATAACCTTAAAGGAGGCTATTTGCCTTAACTCCTAAAGCTAATGATGCCACGGTGGACTTCTTGAGGCGGACTAGCTGTGACCGCTGGGGAGATAGACTTCCTCAGAACGTTGATGCCCCCCCCTCCGGATCTATTAAAAGTGCAGCATTTCAGTGTCTCTGGTGGATATGTGTAACTGCAATAACAGGATGTGCATCGTGATGGCCAAGTGACAACGGAAAGAAACCTCTAACAAACCAAGTTTCGTTGCCCAACACCACCGCAGACCGCTTAACCCAGCTCCATCGGATGTTCGGCCTTGTATAGTTCAGACCAACATGAATTTCACGCATTTAGGGGTGGGCGTTACTACTTTCCTACCCTAAATACCTATGGCTTGGGGATGAGTTATATCCTCCGACCACCAACAGGTTTAGTGGAAGACAAATGTTGCGGGGTTACTGGGGAGCATACGGTATGAGAGACACAGATTAAGTGAGTTGGATTGTATGGCCATAACTAAGCGCAGCTGGTTACAAAATTAGATATATATATAAATGCAGGGTAGGCATTTGTATGGGAAGTATGAAGGAGACACCGGGAGATGATAGACAGGAGTACGATGACATACACGCTGAGCGCCATAAGCTCCGCTTCATCTGCCCTTCACGTCACCTTAACCAGACAAGTAATAGACAACTGCTGATCCAGCCAATGCCTGCCGTAGCTCGTCAACACGTCCTCGTGTGCACTGTGCTCGAAATTTCAGCTTTAACCAAGTACTTTTGCCAAGAATTCGCAAACGCGACTTGATTCTTGGAAACCTGTTGGGAGACACGGTAAGGAAGAGGTCCTCTTTGCTAGGGGTACAGCCGTCGGCTATATCGTGGGGAGAGCACAAGTCTGCGCGACCACCGTGGGAGTCTTTCGAAGCGCTCCGTGACACTAACGGTATCCTGTTGAAAGAACAACGCGGCCCCAAGTCCAGACCGGTTAAGCCCTTCCGTGCCTCCTTCCTGATGTGTGTCGAAAGAGGTTACTGGAGGTGGGGTGGGTCAAGAAGTGTAGGTTGGCTTAAGTGTAGGTTGGCTTCGTTCTCTTTTGCAGATCCTGAAGCCAGGAGTTCCCATATTCCTGATACGAGGCGAGGGCTCGGCTGTCCTGGAAATACTGTTGAGTACAGGATGCACTACGCTTGCAACGGCGATTTCTAGGCTCCTGGCCCCTCTCAGGCATGGGCGCATAAAATTAGCGTCGCTAGACAGGTCACTCGTGCAAAACCCGCTGTTCACCAACGTTCAAATCCCACCTCCGAGGACTAAATTCTTCCTCTGTAGAATGACGGCATAACAGGATCAACTGGGGAACACCCTTTTCTGGGCGCCTGATTAGGGCGTTGGCTACACTATGTATGGTCGATGGAGGGAGAAAGTGGGTGGTTTTCAGCCTTACGTCAGTTTACGTTCAGCAGATATTCTATCACCAGATATCATGATATTTATTGGTGATCATCCCAATCATGAGACCGATCCACACTTTGCTCAGGTCTATATATAGGCACAAACGCGACTTGGCAGAGGATGTATTAACTACTTGGGTAACCTAGGTAGTCATTACACTCACCACACTCTGGCAATGGTTTGTTTATTACGGTATATCATTTCGTCACTAACTCCACCATCTGTGGGAACAGGAGAAAGGAGAACAGTGCAATGAAGCGCGAAAATTTCGACCAACATTGGCTCGCTTGGATCTCACGATACAAAAGAATATTTACGCGATTCTCCCTAATGGTAATTTTCTGAGCCAAATGATGGTTAGTGACCGACTGGCAACAGGCTCCACCTTGGGATGTATCCCTGGTAGATGTGAGGCCATTTTCACGGTACCATGCTAATAGTGTATGACCACAAAAACAAAAGGAAATAAGCGAAATCCTTTTCTGTAAAGTCGCGTGGTGTCCGGAATTTCGGAGATAAGTTGGTTGCTAATTTTAAGAGTCGCCGACTCGGAGAGGTCCGCTGGTCCATTAGTACTTGAGCTACTTCCTGCTAATCACAGGGATGGGTACCCGGTTTGGGGAGTAGTATTGACTGAATATAGTCACGATCTTGGTGAAGGTGTGTACAAAGCACACGGAGGCTGGTCATCACACTCTATCCCTGACTGGCAAGTTTGTGGGACATTCGAATTCCACAAAAGCGTCGAGTAGGTTGAGCAATTGTAATCTACTGTATATTACCTAGTTTATGTTCATCTGTGCGCTATATAGGACAAAACATGTATTTGTGACGACCTTCCAGATACTAGTATCCCATAACTTTGACTTTCGACTTGGCTGAAAACCAATATACCTGAACACATAATCTTCTACCTCTTAGCCGGTGAAAGCATTGTAAAGCCGTTCATCCAGGCCAATGCATATCATATAATAATGTCTGTAAGATGCCTAGTGAGATATCCAACATCAGGAAGAGGGCTATGGGCCCATCGCTGAATATACCAAGAAATAGAATCCTCAACAATGCATTGAGTCACTCGTGGATGACAGGATATTCAAACAAATTTGGATATCAGAGAGTGACGTGCAAGGACTTTGAAAAATACATTGAGGAAGCAAGATTTTTTTGACCAGCCCCCACGGACACCAGAAACGAGAATGAGATACATTTTAGAAGGCTTCTCAAAAGTAGCGAGTGTAACATTTAGGCTATATAGAGGTCTATCATACAAGAGTTCGACGTATGCAAGACACAACAAAAATGATAACTCAAGCCAAACAGCAGGGCTCCCAGAGAGTACACGAGACTACATGTATGTATGGCCCCATGAAGAGGAGTTCCAGTAGCCCAACCTTGTAGAGCCCATCGAGATCGATGACCTCGACGTGCGTCCGCTACTGAGGCAAGCGATTCTAAGAATAGATGTCTGTTCAAGAAGATCCCTAGGCCACGCGTCGGGTGATATAACCCTGAGAATGATTAATCCGACGTTCAAGGCAGGCTTAATGTCAATAGAAAAAGCATTCCAAGTGGGGGTCAGAAAACCGCTGCGGTTATTCGGGGTACGTTCATACCAGGATATTTATGTTGTGTTAGAAAGAGACCATGTGGCCTGTATTTCATAGTTGAAGTTAGGTTGAACAACTGAGCGTCAAACAACCGAGACACGCCGTCTTGCCCGAAGCAACCCTGTTCCGCATAAAACCGGTTCTTATATCAGGCTAACCGGTTTTTCCTCCCACCATCAATGGTAGAAGCAAAAATTCTTGAAGGTAATGTCTGCTGATATGTTTGAAGAAACCGGCATGTCCTCTTCGCTCCCCAGATGAAAAGTCGATAGAGTCCATGTGACATAGCCCGTTCTCAAGCCCCAATTGCATATAGCAAATCATCCTGATTCTGCTAACTTCCTTTCGCTTGCGTTGACTATCGTAATGCCGAAAAATGGAAGACTTCAAGGTCTACGCTGAGTTAGGTGGGGAAAGTACAACGAAGGTCGTGAATAACAATTCTAAACGAGGGGTAGAGAGGAACAGAGCTTAGAAGTAGTAACGAGGTCTATGATATGGGGTGCAAGGTTGTATACAGTATTCCAGCCGCCAGAATAACAGTCTCGTAACAGTGTTCAGGATGTTAACTGCCTCTCGTAAAACCCGGAGAACACGGTTAAAACTCTGCAAGCGGTATGTCGTATTGGGATCCGGTACTCAGATATTGCACTGAGTAATTCCTCTCCCTTGGACACAGGCGCTAGGAGTCTACGGAATCCCGTATAATGCGAACAATGTACACGATTCGTCCACTTGGTCCCTAAAAGGAAATTGGGCGGAACTCGAAATTGCGGCTGATTGCGAGTCCAATGGGCTGCAACGCTGTAGCTTGACTCGTGATGCAGGCTCACCTCCAAGGCATTGTAGCCCCGCGGGTCCGTTCTACGGAGTGGTTCTTCAGGCACTTTAATCTCCCCTACCGCCGCGTGAACACCCTAGATCGGTTATTCGCGCTTTTCTCCGGTTCGAGGGCCCGAACTACTTCGATGTCATAGAACTTCACGGCGGCCTGGCTGGTGATGCTTCTCTTTCTGGGAGGAGTATTGTCAACAAACTAACATACAGCCTCCCTTTCCGAGCTCTGGATCCTGTAACCTTTGTGTGCAAGGGTATGCGAAGATTGTGTTCGCGGGAACTGCAGTTCCAGAAACCGTATAAATGGGCACCATTCCAGGTCTCCTGACAAGTAGAGCTCGTCGAGACTTCGTTGACTCTTCACCATGGTCGGAAACACTCGTTTCTCAAGGCTACTTGCGTTCGTTCTCCTTGCTGGCACAGCGACAGCTGCGCAACAGGGGTGGCATTTCGTGCAGAACGGCACGTCTGGTGTCGTTGCACTGGAATCCATGATTATCTCTGACACCTTGGCTCTCTTCTTCGACCGGGCCACGAACGACCCCTTGCAGATTGACGGCCACACCACCTGGGGTGCGCTCTGGAACATGCAGACTAATACTGCATCTCCACTCCGCCTGGTATCGGACAGTTTCTGTGCTTCAGGAGGCTACTTGAGCAACGGGACAATGGTGAGTTTTCCTTTTCAGTTTTCGACCTTCATGACACGAACTTAGGCCACTGCTATAGGTCAGTGTTGGCGGAATAGAAGCCTCAATTCCCGAAGCGAAAGATGGACGAATGGGCATAAGGATTATGGAGCCTTGCCTTGATCCTAGTGGTGCCAACTGCACCGTGTACGACGATCCAGACGTTTTCCATCTCGTAGAGACCAGATGGTATCCCTCTAGTCTGAGGACTTTCGATGGTTCCTTGGTAAATTTATCATCGATTTCTTGCCTCATTTTCTAATCATTCTTTCAAGATGGTCATCGGAGGCATGCACGAGGCCACTCCGTTCTACAATACCGATCCCGTCAACAACCTTGAATTCTTCCCGTCGAAAGACGGTGGTGTTCCAAGGCCATTGGAAGTCCTTCCGCGCGCAGGTCCCGCGAATATGTTCCCTCGGTAAGTGTCATAGTCGTATAGCTCTGCTCCATCACTCACGTCAACCAGTACCATCGGTCTTCCGGATGGCAAGGTCTTCATGGCTGTTGGCAACCAGACCATCATCTACGACATCGAGAAGAACACCGAGACCATGCTTCCCGACATCCCCAATGGCGTTCACGTTACCAATCCTTTCGACGGTACAGCTGCGCTTCTGCCTCTTCACCCACCGCACTACACTCCCGAGATTCTCATTTGTGGTGGTACGACCACGAGTTCTCAGATCCCGTCCGCGGAATTGTCGACGCAGGATCCCGCCTCCGACCAATGCAGCCGTATGACTATCACGCCTGAGGGCATTAAACGTGGTTGGGAGGTCGAGAAGATGCTTGAGCCTAGGACCATGGCCGAATTTGTCCTTTTGCCAAATGGGCAGGTCTTGATTATTAATGGTGCACAGAGTGGATATGCTTCCTTCGCTTCGGTGAAGGATCCCATTGGTAACTCGAATGCGGACCATCCTGCGTGCGTAGCCAGTTTGATTTTGGACCAAGTTAAAATCATTCAACCGAATGCACAGCTACACGCCTTCTCTGTACACACCTGACGCGCCCAAAGGAAAGCGTATCAGTAACAAAGGATTGCCAACGTCGGAAATTGCTCGCGTTTACCACTCCACTGCGACCCTCACGCCGATGGGGTATGTTGCACATCCACATAGTTATGGGCGCAAAAAAGACTCAATTTTGATCTTCCACCAGCAACATTCTCGTCGGCGGTTCCAACCCCAACCCCGAAATCGTCAATGGAACTAAGTACCACAGGTCAGCAGTTGCTCTTTAGGCCTTCAGGGATAGTGTCCGTGGAGCTCATAAGAACCGCAGTGAATTCCGCATGGAATACCTCAACCCTCCTTACATGACTATGGACCGACCTCAACTTTCCAACGTTCCCAAGCAGATTGCCTACAACACCAAGTTCCACGTGGACGTTTCTATTCCCAAGCACCTCGGGCGAAAAAATATCAAGGGTATGGTGTTCGTTCTTTTCCATGGAAGTGCCAAGACTAACCTACCTAATAGTTGCATTGATGGACCTCGGATTCTCAACTCACGGCTTCCACTCGAGTCAGCTTCTTGTGTTCTTGGATGCGAAGTTGTCTAAGAACGGCAAGACCTTGACGCTCACAAGCCCGCCGAACAACCGTGTCTACCCTCCCGGTCCAGGTACGCCGGTACATGGTTCAGCAATGGGTTGACAAACTAATATGATTCTAGCTTATATCTATTTGACGGTCGACGATGTTACGAGCCATGGAGTCAGGGTTATGATGGGCAATGGTGCTTCGCCGCCCGTTGAGGACCAAGGAGTCCCACTTTCAATTGGCTTTTGAGAGCTTATCCGCTCCTGAGGGTAATATCTCCCACAAATAGACGCGAAATTGGACAATATTAGTGTTTATCTTGACGTGTCGCGAGGACTTTGTGTATCCTTACCCGAATAATCAACGTTAGTTGATGTTCTATACAACACACTTAATCTGGGGTCGTGTCTGAATGTTCCCAAACCAGACACGACTTAACTGAATAAGAGCTTCTTCGAACCCATCATGGCTGTTCGGTAAGTCTCGTGGTGCGCCTTGACGAGATATTGTAATCAGCTGTCCACCTCAGCTCATTGCATCCTGTTTCATTCCTAAGCGCTACAAACCAAATTCCGGAGTAGCATCATTGTGCATAGAGAAGCGAGGAGTTAAGAGCAAAGCAATCGAAGTGCACATTTCCCCTAACACTCGGCGTCGGTCCATGGGCGCCGCAGCCCAGAACACATAAGGCAAGTTTTTTAAGTCACAGCCCGGCGCCCTCTCCACACACCATTTGCAGCACGCCAGGTTATGATGATTGAGAAATCCAAATCTTGGAGCAATAGATAGAGAACGGCCTGGTGATATCGCTATCTGTTGGCTAATTGTAAGTAGTTCCACTTAGGAGCTTCAGCTGTTCTCGGCTCCGCGGTTGCGGGTGTTCCACTCTCCGTTTCAACCTCTGACATTCATCAATCTTCTAGCGTGGACAAGGCAAGCGCCCTCGAGGTGGTTAATACCCCAGTGACTGAACCAATGAGATACAGACATAACCTGAGGAGTTCCTCTTTATAGAGGCTTCTTGGTGCTGTCCTGAAGGGACTATATGTCCAAGCGAACGCACAGCACGTAGCCTCAGAAGGGTTTACCTGAGCTGTTGGGCCCTTTTTTTCTGGGGGGGGGCTCGTATTTGAGGCTGTTTCCCTTGATGATGCTATGCCCGATCTGAACGTCGCACCTGACGTTCCGGGTGCGAGATAGGCCACCAAGTCTAGCAGGATTAGTGTTCATAGACATGCAGGAACCGAACGAGGGAATATATTTTCTGGACCAATGGCGGGCTTTTCAGTAAATGCCACGAATTGTAGCTTGGCTTTTATGACAGCCCATTCTGACTTGCGCTGAAAGAGGGTGGTCGGGAATCGGGCTGTGGCTGAGGATGCACGAAGCTCGTCTATATGTGAAAAGCTTTACGTGAGTAAAACGAACAATGCGATTGGCACAGTTTTACTATGGCTGTTAGGAAAAGTCACACATTCTGTTGTTATGATATCAAGAGCGAGGTTAGTGCGCCTGGATGGAAGGTTATTGTTGGACCATGGGCACTTGCAGTCGGGAGATGCTAATCATCGTCTCAGATTGATGCGATGCTGAGCCAAACAAACACAATCAGACATACTCTGGACTTAGCAGGTGGCAGCCGGCAGCGACAATGACACTGAACGGACGCGCTCGCCCACCTGCCTCCTTTTTTGCCGCTTCCGACTCCTGCAAGACTACATTCCTTTATCCCGCGGGTTCATAATACAGATACTCCCCGAATTCATGCCAGCGCTCACCATCGCCTCTTGGTTGTATACGAATAGACTGCTCGATCTCTCACCGCCGTCGAATTGTGCCCACGCGTGGCGCATCCTCTCAAGCGTCTCGATGTGCTTACACTGATTCATTCCATGCTTGAAGTGTCAAATTGTTCCTGCTCATCTGACTTTGCATGACAAATGGTTCCGTTCTCGTCGCATTTTGCTAGTATTCTTAACTCCCAACCACAACGTCTTCACGCCGATCCGCGACAGCGAAAGCTTTCGAAGTCCAGAGATGATGACTCCCATCACATGCAAGGAAGGCTCCTACGCATGCCCTAAATTCTCATTCTGGACGTCAACCCCTTCTCGATCCCAAGCTCAAATATAACTAACTCAGCTAGTGGTCGCCAATTCCGATCTGACACCCAGAGTACTCTTCTATCTGTAGTGATTTCGCTGTCACCGTGGACGCCACATGTAGCTACAACAGATACGGCGTGTCTCGGGCTTGCCCAGATGCTGCTGCGCTTCCCGCAAGTTCCGTTGCTTTGCATCATGTTCAATTTTTGTCGCTTCTCCCTCTAAATGTCATATCAGGACCCGCTCACTGTTAAATCCCTTGGTTGTTTCCACTACATTAGCCGTAGATGTATTCCCCCATCGCACCCACCTTAGAGATTCAAGATCCATACGCTTGAGTCTTGACAAGTGCCATAGATGTCCTTGTAGCCAAGCTGTTAAGCTGATCATCTGCGCCAGGAATATAACCGACCCAGGGCACATGCGCTTTGAGGAACTGGACTTCCACAACAGTTACCCAACTTTAGGCGCTCCTCTTCGCTGTTGCGTCGTAAAGGACGGTAGAGAGCTAAAACCACCCTTGTGTTGGCTGATACATGGGCTCAGAACTCTGGGCAGCAAGAGTCGTGAGGAAGCCCCCAGTTCGGTCACCCGGAGTCTCTTTTTTCTTCACATTTTTATTGCCCATTCCGCGCTTCGCTATTCTAAAGCCCGGATCTAGTACAAGATCACGGATTTAAATGTACTGGATCACTTTGATACCCCCCCTGGAAACAGGGCGTTGTGTGACTCGTTCACCCTATTACCGCGAAGCCCACTGAACGTAGTGGGAAGAACCTGGATTATTGCCCATGCATAATGTCTCGACAAGACTTTTCGTCACTGCCGTAGGAGTGAAGGCCGACGCTGTGGCAGACTCTTACAAATGTACAGCACCCGAGTGGATGATTTATGTAGACTATTAGCCCGAGCCGGCTTTCCTTCATTGACGTTGTAACGACAGGCCTCAGGGTTTACACGAGAGAGTCCCGGAATACCTAGACCCCAATACATGATTTACCATGCGAATATACTTCGAGAATAGTTCAAACAGTCCAGCTCGCTACCATCGCGTCCTCACTGTTACATTGATCAATATACTATCTGATTGCACCCGCTCTAGCTTTTCTTGTACTTCAATCAACTTCTCCAAGCAATGTGCGTAAGACTCGTGCGGCGGAGGGCTAAAAATGCGATGTCAAAACCCACGGTACTGATTCGGCAAACTCTACCAGCCGTTTTGGGATCTGTTTCGTGTCTCGGGACTGGTGCATCTATCCTTAGTCGGGAGGACTGCTGTCACACTTCCCAATGGAGCCGGCCTTGTCGGAGACATAACAACTTGTTTGAATGCATAAACACCATCCACACCAATAATCATTAATTCCTTGCTTGACGAGGTAGTAAGGTGTTGCGGCGCTCAATATCACTTTGTTGAGGGCCAAGTAGGCGAACAGGTAGACTCATTTCTCAGGTCCGTATCTCGGTTACGCTCTCACTTCCCATGCCAATAATAAATACAGAAACACCATCATAGAAGGGAGCTGTGGCAAGTCTTCTACGGAAACCTCCGAGTTACGGTCTCTTTGCGTTTGCTCACAGGTGGCAATCATGGCGCTGGCTGTTCAAGCATAAGAACGTGAGCGGGAAATAGTTCCATCATCTTTCAATTGATCAATGGAATGAAGCAGCAGTTTACCAGCAATCATTGCCACCTCATACGATGATCGATCAGGGCTACGATAGTTGTCTTTTTTTTAAACAGCGAGTCTGATCAGACTTTCATGATCGTCTGTCAGATGACGAGCAGAATTAGAAGACTTGGGTAACGTTATAACCCGCAGTTAGTATTCTTATTCAGTAGCCCCAACTTCCCGCACGTCACTTCACCACTTCCTCAGTGGGCACAGACTAAGTCTGCCCTATATCATTACTTCCGTACCATGCCATCGCCAGCGGAGAATGCGCACGTCCATTCCATCCTGTCTGCGATGCACTCCACTCATTGGACTTTAGACATGGACCGATGCTCATCGGCACAATATTCAGCATTTTGCTGTATGGTATCATAATTGCACAGATGTACATATACTACACGACCTACAAGAAGTGAGTAGACTTGTCGATGCTGGGAACGTAGATTCCTTACTTAATGCCCATTAAAGAGACCCGAAATGGATGAAGCTTTTTGTAAGCTCCATTGTTTCAAACGCACAATTCAAACCAGGGCCTGATCACTATTGAAGGTTTTCATAATCTTCCTTGCAGACACCCTCAACACTGTCTTCAATGCTATATACATATACCAATCTTTGATTCTGCATTTTGGTGGGCACTCTAGTCCTCACACGAAGCTAATGAATTCATATACTTCAATCCAGATGACGCACCATTCCTGTTGAAAGCAAACTGGTGTATGTATTCTTGTTTCGCCTCCAAAAAAATATTATCTGACCACGGTCTGACTCCAGGCTTTGCAACAGGTCAGAAAACTAGCCCCTCCACGAGAAAAACCCTCTTCTGATGAACAGCTCCGTTTGCTGGCCCATGTAGAACCGGTGACAACAGTAAGCCCAGTTATGGCTCGGAGCCTCTTCACCAAACTAACAAACGTTTTCCTCTGCAGGCTATAATAGGGCTCATGGTTCAATTGTTCTTCGCTTGGAGAATATCCGTTCTCACGAGAAACTGGATAATGGTCGCGATTGTATGCATTTTTTCCATCACTGGGGGAGGTGAATTCAGCCTTTTTGAGCCGTAAGTATCTGGTGCACTAACCGGACCCGACCAAAGTGTGTGGCACTATCGTCGGATATGAAGTGACAATCCACCCGGTATTCAGCGAGTTTGCCACTACCCACGGTGTAAGCAAGGGCCACTTACCCGGCTCGAGGTGTCGCTGCTGACGAGGCTTAAATTTAGCACATTGTCATCGGTTGGCTTGTCCCTGCAGGCGCCGCTGACCTCATTATCACGTCCACTCTCGTTTGGTATTTGTAGGTCCCTCCATACTGACAAAGTTTCTCCCATTGCTAACTATACCATTCAGGGTATGCTCGTCAAATGCTTGGAATATTGGGTTTAGTGTACTCAACCCTCTATTTACTAGCAAACACACAAGACTGGTTTTAGGGGTTCCGATATGGTCATTGATCGTATCATCCGAGGTACGTTTCCTTGCCTGAGTCTTCTGAAATGTTAAAGATTAACCTGTTGTTTCAGTCACTATGCAAACAGGCCTTCTCACTTCCACAGTCGCGATTATCAACCTAATCGTTTATTTAACTCTTCATGTAAGGGCGCTCTGTCTGTAGCAATGATATCTGCTGACTAGCTCTTCCCTTTAGCATAGCGGAGCGTGAGTAGCGTGCATGACACCTACCCTCGTGGCCATTTCTCATGACATTATTCTCTCCATAGTCACTTGCTGCTCAATTTCCCTCTCTGCAAGCTCTACTCGAATTCCCTCATCAGCAGCCTGAACTCGAGAGGAGGGTGGAAGTATGGCAACGACGGCTCAGACCGTTCAACAAGTTCTTCCAGAGACGTTGGGACGTTCCAGGACAAAGGAAATTTCTCAGCTTCCCGGACCCAGGGGTCAGAGACCGTGCATTCTGGTTGGAAAGACAGTGTCTCTAACACGTCGCGGGGCCCCGTTGGCAAGGTAATTGGGATCGATCCCCGAATCTATGCTTTCCGTTAAAAGCTGAGACGAACTATAGGCGCTCCATCTCATCGATTCCTTGCGGACGAGTAATAAAGCTAAGCCTGAAGTTTTTGTTCACGTCGAGTCCCACGAGATGCGAGATGTGGCCTCCACAAATAAAAGGGCGTCGATAGGTTCGTTGGATGCACAAGGGGGAGATACCCGAACTGGGGTCCTATTCTACCCAACCAGGAAAGAGGGTACGGCCAGCCTGTCCTCAGAGGCTAACGTGTAACGGTCATGGTCAAGATTTAAGGGTTATGGTATTTTGTTTTCGCTGTTGAAAGTAATAAAGAATGAAGGAATGAACTGATTCGACCAGCTTGCTATCTACTTGTATATTTATTTTGCTGTAATTTTGTCGAGAACCTGCGCGTTTCCACGTTTGTGTTTTTATGGAGGACCTACAGGGCTTACCAGACATTGACAGTGACATGTAAGAGTGCCCTTTTGCGAAGGTTTGTAAGAAGCTAAGTGCAAGAAATCAAGACCTGTGAGTAACTCAAAGCTTCAAGTGTTGCTACTATCGAATCCCGGCGCTGACCCTGAGGCCTTAGGCTGACATTCTTACCTGGCGCTGATTCTGGAACGTGCAATCTATGGGCTCCGCAGTTAGGGAGTCGGCCCCTGACCGGTTCACCACTGTATGGTTGAAGCCAAGGAGTTTGGGTCCTAACCCTAGAGCAGTCTACTATGATGTCAAATTTGATCGATTTGGTCCGTCGGTAATTCCATTGACCAAGCGTTGTAGATGTGGAATTCAGTAAAGAGCTGAAAAGTCGCTTCGGTTGGCCCATTGCCTTGACAGGACCCGGCAATCCACGTTTATTCAAACTAGCGATTGCAGAAAGTACATTCTTATTTTTATTTACCGGACGAGATACAATTCGTGCGCATTTCATTCCTCACGACGACCCTCAAGCTTCATTATATTGCTCAATTTTCCACAGTTGACTATCGTCCCCTGGACGATGGTCTTCAAGGATAACCTAGAGGTGGTATAAATACCTCTTATTCAACATGAAAGCATTTATGTAAAAGGGGCGCACATAATGATCTCCGAGCTCGTCGGGCTTCTCGGGAAGAGTCCAAACTTTTCCTGTCTCCAAGTCATTGATCCTGCAAGCAATGAAAGAGCTAAGTTCACAATCCCTCTGTAATGCAGAAGTGTCTTTCAGCGTACAGGGTCCTGTCGGAATTCTCTTGGATCTCCCAGTTAAACCTGACGATGTATTTCTCCAGGATAGCAGCCGGCCTCAAGGCAGGCTTGCCATTGGGAAGTACCTCGGCTTTTGCAACGCCAGACCCGAGACTGTGGAACTCCCAGAGAGTGTGGTTGAACCCAAGGTTGTATTCGAAGACGGCATTCCGTCCAAGTTCCTCAGGTGTGAGCGGGACGAGGCTCTTGGGAAGAAGAGAGTCGTCCTCGACCAGTGAACGGCCGACGTAGACATTGTCTTTGATGTTCTTGATGCGGCAAAGGCCTGAAGCGTCGAGAGGCATTGGTACTGGCGAAGTGGGTGGAAACCTCGTGGAGGTTTTATCACTCGACTGGGGTGCTGTCATATAGAGCGGATATTCATAACGAATGAACTCGACCTTCGTATTGACAGAGGGAATGTTCATTCAGGACTCTAAGTGACTATGGAACTTTTGAAAGGTAAAGGCAGAGTGCCTGGCGCCTGGTTGAGAGCCGCAGTAAATGCTCAGGAACCATTGATATTCAGATATCTAAGTAAGCCCCTTGTGGTTCAAGTTACCGCCTCCCAAGGTACCACCTCTCCTCAGAATATGAAGGAATGGTAACAGAAGAGGCAAGTCAAGGCAGGCAAAAGGAAGGGAACCTTCAAGTGGTTAATACGCGAGGTCTGGGTAGGGTGGAGGCTCCAGAAGAGGGGTGCGATTCCACAGGAAGCTCTATAATTCCGACATTCATACAGTTGAGGGGCATCCCCGGAAGTTATAGCGAGATAAACTCTAGAAGGCTTCCAGAGGCTCGTAAACGATTCAAGCTGTTAGGGGTCAGGGCGCATGGGCAGTAGAGAACCAAACGATGGTGAAAGAACGCCACTGAGCTGAAAGACTCCGTCGCGAGATGAGTTGCTTCGCTTTGTGATGCTGCGTTTTGAGTGTTTCAAAACCTTTGTTAAGAGCAGACAGCTAAATAATCTTGGCATACTTGAAAGAGAAACTCGGTCACCCGACTCATCTTCAACCACAAGTGCGAAGTGCGCACTGTCGTACTTGGATGCCAACAAGATACCGTCTTCCGAGGTGCAACATAGGGCCTTGGTAATTCAACGCACCCAATTATCAGCATATTGGCGCTTTCAGGTTCTTGGTCCTAGGAGCTATCAATCGAGAGCGACCCAGCTGCAGCAGTGCAATTAAAAGGTAAAATGTAGTTTCGACTATTCTTTGCTGGCCTATCCACGGTAGTCTCTAGTAGTATGTGCACATGTTTGGCTCAAATTAGTATTTGCAAATTTGCAAAAGGTACATCGTTATTGGCGTTCCCAAATAGAAATACAGTTCAGAAAGACTAGTCTCATTCTCCAGGACCACCCTCAGGCCTCAGCCTCATACCCTTCGAACCTCCACAATTGACTTTCGTCTCCCTCGCGATAATCTTCCAGAGTAACCTAATGATATCATGTCAATGCATCCTGTCCAAAATGGAAGTGTTCAAGCGAAAACGACGAACGTGATGGATCCCAGACTCGTCTGGCCCATCAGGGAGCGTCCAAACCTTGCCCGTCTCCAGATCTTTAATCCTGCAAACAATGAAAGCATGAGCTCAGAATGCTCTTCTAATTGGTCGAGTAATCCATCAACATACGGGGTTGTTTCTCCTTGTGGATTTATCTCCCAGTTGAATGCTGAAATGTAATGCTGCAAGACAGCAACAGGCCTCAAGGCAGGTTTGCCACTGGGCAGCTTATCGGATTTGGCAACCCCGGCCCCGAGAATGTGAAACTCGTAAAGATTGTTGTTAATCCCAGTATCATATTTGAAGACCGAGTTCAATCCAAGTTCGTCGGGGTTGAGAGGAACAAAGCTCTTGGGAAGGAGAGACTTGTCCTCGACTGGTGAACGGCCAACGTAAACGTCATGCTTGACGTTCTTGATGCGGCAAGGACCTGAAGGTTCAAGAAGCATGGGTGTTTATGAATTTGGGAGGAGACGGTATCCTGTTTTCGATGGAAAGCTACGAATTTATCGCTTGGCTGAACCACGCTCTCCGATAGAAATGGGGATTCTTGGCGGACGGTGACCTCTGTACGACAGGTCAATGACACACTGAATGCTCGTTAGGAGTTCTATCGGTCACGAGAAAACCTTCGAAATGATGGTGGAGTGCGGCCCTGGCGCCCTGTGGTAGGAACTTCGGTGGATGTCCCGAGACCACAGCATTAAGAAATCCAAACTAACCTCTTGGGGTTTTAATCTCCCTCGGGATAGGACTTCTCCGGAAGATACCAAAGAGGAATGGTAGAAAAGACAGGTCAGGACCGACGAAAGGAAGTGGATCTTCGTGGCTGTTGCACAAAACCAGGTGTGTGGAGGTACAAAAGAGGGGTGCATTTACATAGGAGGCTTTACAATTCCAGCACTGATTTTGTAGTATACAACTGAAGCGTCTTCGGAAGTTATCGCGAGATAAATCTCGGAAGGCTTCCCGAGGCTCGTAAATGCATCATTCAAGCTGTTATGGCTCATCGCGTGAGTGATAGAGGATCATACAAAGAGAGAAGAACCCACAACTGAATTGAAAGACTCTCAGAAAGGGTGCATGGAACGACATGCATGTACGTATCCTACATCACGTTCTGAGTACAAGGAGAGGAACTCATGGAGAAAACTCACCGCGTCTTTTTTACGGCCTTTAATCGCACCTCGTGCACACTTATCTAGTTCGATGACTTCGACGCTGATCCACTGCTGAGCTAGAAAGGAGGTCAGCGCATCATAAATGACGAAAATCCATCTAGCACATACCATAAACAATATCATTGTAGGCCTGGAACAATGACCCCGAAGTTCTGGGGTACTTGTCTAACAGTGGCGCAAGCGTGGAGTACTAATTTCGTGTCAGAAGATGGTGCTACCTTAATGATACAGTCGTACTGAAGGGTGCTTATCCATGGCTATGTCATAAAGGCAGGAACCAAAGCCATGCACGCGTCCGTGGCAAAAATGCGAAGCCGTAGCCAAACAAATGCAATTACACCCAGTGTTGGTACAGCCGGGCCGGCTGAGCCCCAGCAAGCGCTCAGGGAGATGTGACGTAGGTTATCATAGACAAGCAAGCCACTCGCTGATATTTATATATGAAACTCACGATGTCCGCTTTGTCGCTGGATTTCTCGGTGCGATATATGTAAAATCAGTGAACGATTTATAATTACCTGCATTAGTTTTCTGTATCCACGGGCAAATGTGTTTGAAACACCATTTCTCATCAGGACCCAAATTTATGGTTGCGATCAACCCTGGCACCCTGCAGGTATAAATAGATTCGGACGCAGTTGCGTTCCTTTCACTCTTGACCCGACCTCGGAGGACGAGGTGACTAGCGTCGGGTCGCCTTAGCGAGTGTCGTAAATGTCTTCAACTATGTTCCGTTCTTCAAGGGAACCCAATAGACGTCGGATTGCGAGCGATAGGAGACCAATGTCGGTGCCTCTGTACCCCCACGACCTCCCATACTCTTCGCCGTCGAAATCCGCGCCGGATACCCCCAGGGAGAGCCCCGCCCAGGACCCCCAGGATCGAAACGTAGACACCGCTTTCACCTTCTCGACCGTACTTGGGATCCTCGCCGTACTCAGCATCCTGATCGTTCATGCTATGAGCAATTCATGCTTTGACACCACCCGTGCATGTGTCGCCGTTTTGACGCCCATCCTCTTCCTCCCGTTCGTCCCGCCCCTTCGGTGGCTGACTAGGATTGCGTTGAAGATATCGTTTTGGTCGACCTCGCGAGCTTTAGCTCTCGTAACGGAGACGTCCCAGTCGATTTATCGGGTCGCTGCGTCAATGGCTCGTAGTGCCAAACACCACTCCCAAAGAAACTTAGCCGTGAACTGGAAATCATTCTTGGTTCGGACGCTCGTTGGGTCACTCGCAGCCTACATCGTCTCCTCTGAGCTCCCGCTCTTCCGTCTCGTTTCGATCGGGACTAGACTCGTTCGATTTATATTCCGACTGCTGAAAGCGTTCGTCTTCTTGCAATATTACGTGATTCTCCTTGCGAGTTTAGAGTTTATGCTCTACCTGAGGGTGGATTGCGTCATGGCGGTTGTCGGTGCACCATGGTTTAGATGGGTGGTTCATAGAGTGTGGTCGCTGTTGACCTGGACGGATATCGTGGTACGTATTTAGCTTTTGGTATCTGAATATGAGTGCACTGATTCTTATCCTTGGTGTAGTTGGCGTTTTCTCCTTCAGCATATTATTATATTCATCTTTCTTTGCATGACAAATGATTCATACATATATCCATAGATTATCTTGCAGACACACACCATATTTCCTGCTCTCGTGTAATTTACCATCGACTTTATTTACGCTGTGCAACATGAAGCCACTATCGGCTGGGTCGCATCTGACTAAGCTCCAGGAAAGGCAACTTGTGAGCACGTGCAATCAAGAAAAGTCAAATCTATGGTCGATGGCCCTCACAGCAAAACCTCATTAGTACGCCAAAATGGTGAGTCTACCCAACGCCATTGACGTTCAAGTGTAATATACTGACGGTTACATCATGCTGTAGAGACCTATTCTACTACAAGGTGAACTTTTGTCACCCTGGCTATCACATCACCTGCGATTTTCGTTCGGCGGCTAATCAATACCTTTTGGTCTACTCTCGAAGGTCATGAGCGGTCGCTGACCCAGATCAAGTTCAACGCTGAGGGTGACTTGCTGTTTTCCTGCTCGAAGGATCATGTTATCAATGTCTGGTTCACGCATAACGGAGAGAGGCTGGGGACGTATGACGGGCATAATGGAACGGTTTGGACTGTGGATGTTGATCGTGCGTTTCTTTTAGCTTTGGGCCTTGCAATTTATGCTGATTAGTCTCTGTCGTCCTTCTTTTACGCCGCAATGCTCTTCTTCACGGGCTCGACATGCAGCGGAGAGCATGTTCATGGTGTCAGGAGCTGCCGACAACACACTGAGACTATGGTCTGTCCAGACGGGAAAAAATCTGTTCACATGGGAATTCCCAACCGCGGTGAAACGGGTAGCGTTTAACGATGATGGAACCCAGGTCGTGTGTATCACTGAGCAACGTATGGGCTACCAATGTGCGATTCGGGTCTTCAGGATTGATCGGGATGGCGATGGCACCGACCGTGAGTCATCTTACGCTGCCTTCTCGCCCCCGGCGCGAAATGACTTATTATGGGGATGTTAATACTCAGAGTCGACGGAGCCATTGCACTTCTTCAACCCTATCGGATCGAAAGCGACCGTATGTGCGTTCACCAACACGCCGAATGTGATTATCACGGGCCACGAGTCTGGCAAAGTGGCTTTGTTCAATGTGAAGACTGGGGAGGAGCTGAATAACAACGAGAGGGCGCATGGAGATGTTGTGACGGATTTGCAGTTGAGCAAGGATCGGACGTATTGCATCACGAGCAGCAAGGATAAATCTGCCCGAGTGAGTACCCCAGTATCACTTCAATTTTGTCTCGAAGACTGATGGATGGTTGTTAAAGATACATGATACCAAGACCCTTCAAGTCATCAAGACATTCTCGACGGAAACACCACTGAACAGTGCGGCCATTATGCCTAATCGTCCTTACGTGAGACCGAAAGTTCTTCGGGCAAGAAATCACCCCACTGACGAAAAAAAAATCTTATTGACGGACAGGTACTCTTGGGTGGTGGCCAAGAAGCTATGAAGGTTACCACCACGTCGCTGCGCCAAGGAAAATTCGAGACTCGGTTCTGGCACAAGATTTTTGAAGAGGAAGTTGGCCGTGTCAAGGGTCATTTCGGTCCCATTAATACGTGCGCAGTTGATTCCGTTACCAACTCGTGTCGAACATACCATACTGATGTTGCTAATGTTTTCCAGGCTTGCTGTGCATCCTGCCGGTACCTGCTACGCTTCAGGGGGAGAGGACGGTTTCGTACGGGTACATCACTTTGACGACTCGTACTTTAAAGCAAAACCATACGGTGACCTCGACATTGCCGACTAAAAGATGTATCCGTGTAAATAGTTGTATAGCGCGCACTGTATTGCTATCCCATTGATACTTTGTTCTTTCCTCTTCCCTATCGCGGTCACCTGCGTTCTCCGCCCGAAGCCATTGTTCCTGCAAGAATAAGAGATGATAATTACGTAATATACCAAGGGGACTTGGGTCTGCCGAGTTGGGTCTTGGCCGACCATTTCAATCCTTCTCTGTCTCCCTCCCTTCTTTGTCTCTCCCTTTCTCCTTACCATCGTGCTCATCGTTGCCAACGATGCGCCCCAGTCTCGACCTGCTACTACCATTCATTATCCTCGCGTCATCCACACCGTCTTTATGCTTTTCCCGGAATTACCGGAATTGGAATTGGAAACGTGCACTTTCGTTATGGGAGAGAAACAATGAGAGGAACGTCCCACCGGAAGGGTATTACAATCCGCTAGAGCGTGGAGGAAGTATGTTAACGGTGTGTGTATATTCGCTGCGTCTTGGGAGTTGACGTTAGACTCATTTATACTTTTGTGATGTGTGATTTGTTAGAAAATTCCTGTGACATATCCTATGGGTCAGGGCGAGCCTCTGAACGCGATTATCACTGGGAATTCCGACCCTCGCGTGCTGGTCGATGAGGAGGTCAACGGTGGTCTGCGGAACTACTTCTTGTACGTTTGCCTCTTATCTTGGAATGTTCCTAACTCGATGCTGACCGGGTTCTCGCCTCGTGTATGTGTGGTGGCTGACGCAGGTCGTTTGGGTTCTCGGGAGAATGCTTGGGTCAACATTCGGGCTCAAACCAGGCAGCTAACCTCGGAGATGGGCATGACTATAGTACGTATGCATTGCTCGCCCTTGTATCTTATCGTGCAGCGTCTCACAATTTGCGAACGAACTACAGAAAATGAAACATCCGTTATCCGTTGGAACTATGGTGATCCTGAGCTGGGCTCGTGCAAGGAAACTATCCAAGGCGGGAACCACTTCCGGTACTGGGTCCAAGATGGACCTGAGGGTAACAGGTACGCCTTCCTCGCTTCGCTGTATGTTTGAACGCGACAGTACGAAGTCTGACGATGCCAATAGTGGTGCGATATTTATGGCTGTCTCCTATGAGATGCCAATAGCCCGTGCGTATCTCCCTGATTCGGTGTATCTTCTGTACTCATCATCGAACCTTACTCACAGAACAACATGATATCATTCCTAACGGATACAACCTAGGCCGGTACGTCTAGCCTCATTCATCCCATCCCGTCACCCCACTCACTATGCCAAACAGAGACTGGCTGATAGGCAACATTACCCACTTTGAGATCCCAACCGCCAACCTCACCAACATCACGACTTACACCGGGTCAACCTCGTGGGGTGGATACACTTACGAAACCAATATCCGTTACGTCTCTGGGCTCCTTGAGAATACAAACGATGGCATCAACCATAACATCACCGTTGGGATCAATGGGATCAACTCGGTTGACGGGCTGGTCGCTGTAATGGATGTCCGGATAACGCAATCTCCTCCGCCATCATCGTACGTCGCTTTTGCTTTGCTTCTGTTCTTGCCTTTTCACGGTGCTAACGAGATGGTGCTTGGTGTTTAGAGCAGTGTGGCATGCGTCGCCAATATCATTATGGCATTTCACATGCTATGTTCTATTATTGTCCCTCCTCTCCTTATTACCCCTACCATAATCGCACTCCTCTCTTCCTTCTCTTACATCCTTACAACATTCCATTCCCTCCTCCCCTTCCCGACAGTTTGATACTAATGACGCGTAGACTATTTACGACATCACACCATAGATGGAACCACCATGTTATTTTTCAATCATGGGCATTTGATCCGCACCCGACTCTTTTTATAACTTATTGCTCATTGCTGGACTATGGGGCAATTCTTGATCGTATCACCATTGGAACATCTTGATAGTTTATCCTTCATTTTGAGTCATCCATATGTGTATATATATACCCTTTTACTTGGATTGTCGAGGGAGAGGGGTTTTTAATACTTCGATCTGATGAACTTGGGGTGGAGCGATCCGGTCGTTTAGTTGGTTTGGTGCACTCCGCGGGATCATGGATTTTTTGCTTCTACTCGGGCTCGCTTCGCTCGGCTCTGTGGACCATTGCGTATAGATGTTCCCTGTCACCGCTTCCGTCCACCATTGACTTGAACGTTCCGGACGGCTTAGCCAACAGAGCTGCCGGTGAATCATATTCGATCTAAGTCACAAAATGTTGGCAATGGTCGTAACAGATGGATCACTAATCAATCACTCACAATTTTACCAGCATCAAGAACGAGCTGTCGGTGCCGCGAAGCCCATTAGCTTCAGAGTGGGTAAAAATAACGGTAAAAGACTCACGATTTTGTCAGCATCCATGATAGTCTGCAAACGATGTGCAACAGTGATGACCGTCACATCTTTTCCAAGTTCATGTCTCAATGACTGTTGAATTATAGCATCCGTTTTGTAATCTGCCCATCAAGATCATCAGACCGCCATAAGCCCCACAGCTACATGTCAGCGCACCGATAGCAGACGTGGCTGTAATCCAGGGATTCAGTGCTTTGCAATCCCTCAAAGCCGTTGGTTCGTAGCGCACCTTCATCCAAGATCAACAGCTTGCTCTCCCGAACCATCGCCCTAGCCAAAGCTAGAATCTGGCGCTGGCCGACGGAGAGGTTCGACCCTCCACTTGAGATCTGACTGTCCAGCGTCAGCCGCTTCTCATCGTCCTGGGTCTGCAACGAGAATAATCCGGAAGCGCCGAGGGCGGCACTCAGTGTTGCATCATCATATTCTTCGAAGGGATCGAGATTTCTTCTGAGTGTGCCACTGAGCAACTCGGGCTGAAGCGAGGGGCGTTCAGAATGTGGCCGGTGTCGGTAAAAAGAAAGCGACGTACGACCTGAGGGATGATTGTTATCTTCGATCGGAGAGCGTCAAGGTTGATGTTATTTGTGTTGATACTATCGTAGTAGACATCGCCGTCTACCACAATGCATCGCAGCAGAGATAGCATCAGCGAACTCTGCACATGTCTGAGCTCAGGCCGCTTGAATATATGCACGTAGGATTACCTTTCCACTTCCAGTTCGACCAACTGAACGAATTGTTAGAAACTGGAACATCTAGCAGACGCGATCAATCAATGGATGCTCACCCACTCCGACACGTTCTCCAGACTTGATTTCAAAGGATATGCTGTGTAGTACGTTTGGACCGTTCTGCCAGAAAGTTGTTAGTTATGCCTGTAGCTCCTGACTCAAAGCATGTACCTTGGAATATCGAGCACTCAAGTTTTCGACTCGCAGATGCCCACTGGTAGGCCAGGCAGCGGGAGGACGACCACCCTCCTTCGGTTTAGGTTCTTGCTCAATCTCCAAGTATCCTTGTATGCGCTCCAGACTAAATTTTCGATCTCAATAATTTGGGGAGCATTATGGCGGAACCATACCCACCTGTTCGCCTGCACCTCTAAATCATTGAACATCCTCACCCACCATAAAATCATGCTACAAAACTCAACAGCCATATTTAATGAGAACCCAATGGCGGTGGGGGTGTTTCCGCTGCTATACACGAGATATGCCGCTAGGGCAGTAGTGAACGAGGCACCCAGTGCATCCATCCTGACAGCGATCCAACGATTGAGGTTGTATGAAACTCTGGCGGTCCGGCTGTAGAAGTCGATGCGTTTGAGGGACTCCTGTCTGAAAGCATCCTGTGCACCATAGGCTCTGATTGAAACTTCGGAAAGAGTATCAGTATGACTCGGGAAGGTTGTTTGAGGGGGTGGACATACTTAGGCCGGCAATTGCAGCTCCAAAGTGAGCGAGTATTGGGGCTTTGGCATTACTAAGTGAGGAGAACGTGGGTGGGCACAAATCATGAAAGGAGGGGGTCATCCTTACCTCATTTCCCTTTTGACGGATAATTGGGCTTTGAGATAAAATCTCGCCAGCTGTGCGCCGATCACAGCCACACCAATCGTTGGAAGAAGGAAAACAGGCGAGAAAATAACGATGACTATGAGTTTAGTGACCAGGGATATTGTAAATTCCGCGAGCGTTAATGTCCATTGTGCGATCGGTCCGTCAACCGCGCGGATATCTTGAGTGCACCGGGCAATAATGCGCGAGGTTGGAGTTTCATCAAGCCAGCTGGGGTTTGAGACACATCAATAACAGGTTCACAGGAAAAGATCGAGGACACGTTTTACCGGAAAGTTGTGCCCAGAATCGCATCCATGAGCTGTTTGTGGATTGAGACACATGCACGCATAATGCCATATAAATAGAAGATATTAGAGATGAAATACGCCACAATGAGCACAATCACGATCAAGGAGTACCCCCCAAGATAGCTACGATGAAGCGTGAGTAAGGGTATCTGTATACCAGTCTGGGAGCGACGCACAAAAACGGATTAATCTCATCTGGGTTGCGCTCGACATATTGCGATCCCCAATGACCAAGGAAGTATGACTGAGACATGGTTGCCAGGTCTGTCACCAATAGCCCGAAAGAAAATACAAGAAAGAACAATATGGGGTGGTTGCCACCCAGGGATGAAAAGAACAACTTCATGGCCTTCCAAGTCACATGCCCCTGCTGGATTTCTTCCGCTACGATGAGTTTGCCTTTGGCGGGTCCGTTAGAAAGAGCCGGCGTTTCTTTATTGTCGACCTCGACCTCTTCCACGATTCCTTCGGATCCCTGCGAGGCTTGTATCTCAGACGCCAACGTCGGGTTTTTGGAGACTGCGGATGAAATATCCGTTCCTTGGCTGACGACTGTGCCATTCCTCCCTAAAGAAACAATGAACTCCGCGAGGTGACTTGTGAGTGCAATATTATGGGTCTACGTCATTTTAATTGAGCGTATTAATTTGCCACCCATATAGAAACATACCACAAGTATGACCGTTCTACCCTTGACCAAGTCACCACTGAGACAACGTTCAACAATCCAAGTTGACCTATTCCAAGTCAGCCCCAGGCGCTCAAAAAGTCGCGAGCAAACACCATACGTGTGGATATCGAGTGCGGCGAGTATGTCATCCAGAAGGAGTGTCTGTGCCTTCGAGTATATAGCACGGGCGAGCGTGATCCTGGCCTACGGTCGATGAAGCGTGAGCATGACGAATACGGTGATCACTCAGAAATAGAAAAACCTTTTGTCCCCCGCTATTTAATCAACGTTATCGTCGTGATCCGCATCGACTTGGAAAGAGATTTGCCCACCTGAGGCTTAGCCCCTTCTCGCCGACCTCCGTCATATCCCCTGCTTCAAAGAGTTCCAAATCCTGCTCAAGGGCACATTGATAAAGCACTAGAACTTTGCGTGAGGCAAGAGGAGCAATGGACGAAGGAGACAATCATACCAGCTTTGTAACGTTCTTCATCATACGGTGAACCGAACAGTATGTTGCCACGGATGGTGTCGTTTTGGACCCAAGACTCCTGAGCTACGTAGGCAATGCCCTCCTCACGCGGCAAGCCATACCAGGAGTTCGGTTGCAATGGTAAGAAATGCATTTCACCCAAAAGAGCCATCAACAGCGAGGTCTTTCCCGAACCACTGCAAGACTGCTGAGTAGGTTCAAAAACCTGTACATGAAGTGACGTACGTGGGTCCAATGACTAAATTGATCGCATTCGGCTTGAAGAGGAGCTCCCCGTCAATGCGGAGCGTGAACGCCTGGGCGTCAACAGTACTGTCCTTTGACCATACAAATCTTGCGTCACAGAAGCCTAGAACACCAGGAGGTGCCTCGTTTACGAGGTCATTGATGGGCGATTCAGACGGTGGTCGGAGGAAATCAAGCAATTCCGTATTTTGCATGAAGTCAGTGAGACGGTCCAATGACACTTTCCCTATGCGGATGGCATCAAGTCAGGACGTGCACGTAGGGGTTGAGTGGTCAGGTTACCTTCAATGTATAGCGATAAGCACAAAAAAGATGCTTGAAGGGACTGACGCAGAAGGGAAAATACTGACAAGGTCGAGAAAACCTTGGCAGCTTTCATTCGTTTTAGTAATTGTCAGGATTAAACAACGAGGGATGACATACCGCTCAACTCCTCCTTCCAAACTACGGTATATGCAGCATATGTGGCAAGCGCCGTGAACGCTGGTATCAGGAAACTAAACACAACCGTCAATCACTATGGCCATGCATGGAAAAGGAAGCACCGACTTGACCATCCCTACAATCGTGTCATAAAACTTGCGTTTCCATAACCACTTGACCTCATCGGCTCGGCGAACAGCAATTCTCTCGTGCATCTCCGATTCCCAGCCAAAAAGCTTGACCATACGGAGAACATTGCAGGCTGTAAGTAATACAATAAATCCTGTTAATTGGCTTGGCATATTGAGGAAGCGTACTTTCTGTTACTGCCTGCACTCTGGAATCAGTCTTTCATGACGGTCAGCACAGCCGAGACGTGGAGGATGTGGTAGAGACGAACCATCTTCATTCTTTCCACCTGAACATTTTGAGTTAGTTTTGCCATAAGGATCGGGATTGGCACCATTGTCAGAATGGCCGCAAAGCCAACGAAGGAACTAATTATATTGGTCAGAGTAGCAGCTCCTGAAAATACGAGAAAATATATATACCTAAGCCCTAGAATCTGGTACAAGAACGTAATGCAAAGAATAATCTGCAAAGGATGATACAAAACTAGATTGCAATCAGGCCTAACCTCATGATTTTCACAGATGATACTTACAGAGAGTGAGCAAGTCTAAGAAGAGAAAGTCGATGTTGGCAATATCGGTCGTAGCAAGGTTGTTGATTTTCCCAACTAGGTTATCCGCCTTTGGTCGACGACGTTCATGTCTAAGTGACATAGACCCATCCCTTGGTTTATCGGGTCGGTCGGATGCCTCAGCCTTCATACGGATGCGTAGACTGTGCTCGAAGATCAACTGGGTCAGGAGCCCTTCAGCGTGAATGAGCATCCTCGTAGCTACGAAAGTGTACCACTGTCGTGCTAGAGAAGCTGCCATGGGGCCGAAGAACAGCCAGAAGATCCAGAACCACGGTTTGACTACGGCGTCGTGACCTCCAGTTTCAAGATATCTACAATTGGCAGTCAGATTGAATCTTCTTCGTTCTACAAGAAAACCCACTTCAAAATCATATTGATGCCTATGGGTGAAAAGAAATTCGCAATCACTTGGATGACCACCATCACAGCGAGGACAGAATGTTCATATCCTGGGGGCAGCGAAGATAATCAGGAAAGGTTTGATGAAGGGAGGAAGACGACACACGATAAGTCCTCACAAGTCCGAAGAAGAGATGTCTCTTCTTTGCACCTTGAAAAACATCCAAGTGCTGGTGACATTGGTTAACATACACAAATGTCGTATCAGAATAACAAATGTTACGGGAAAGGCTCTCTTGGTCGTGTTCCTCGAATAATCATAATCCGCGAGGGGGAAAAGCTTGTCATATCCGAGATGAGGCAAGCGAGCCGCGAGGAAGAGCAGCGGATCTAGGAATGCATAGACTATCAGGGAAAACAAGGGAGTAGTCTGCTCAGGATTAACGTCCTCGACCGGTTCCTAGCACTCCAAGGTCAATGCTGAGTTGGAAGGTGGTGAGTACAACGGACCTCAGGGTTGACGGGAGCATACTGCCGAGGTGAGAACAGAGGTATTATGACTGCCGTGATTAGAAGTAGCGCCATCTTCATCCATAAAAGGGGCCCGTCGGGAGCGTCGGCGGGGACCTGGGTATATGTTGCAAGCGGCCAAATGTTGCGATAGGCGTTTACAAGGAGAGAGGTGAAGAGAAGTATGGAGCAATGGTGACCAAAGATCCGCTGCAATGGTGTGTTGAGGACCGAGACGGCGGCCAAAACCATGGAGTAGAACTGAAGCAAAAGAGTTCAGCGGCCATTAGTGAAGTCGGCACAGGACGTACATAATACAGAACCATCCCGAAAGCGCACTCTTGTGCCATTAACCCCGGACATTTCCTCACCTCGAGGCACAAAACTATGATAAATAGCATGATACACCCAACTACGCGGCCCACCAGGAAGACAAAGATAGTCCAACTACCATGAAAATTAATGACATTTCTGACGAAATGAGAGCGTCCAGTATTCGTCTGTGAACCACCGTGCGGCTTGGCGGCCTCGTTGAAGTCCCTCCGATGACATTGGGTGAGTAACACGAGAAACGAGACAAATGGAAGCAGACTCAAAAACCAGAGGACGTCATGACTGGTCCTAAGTCGCGTCAGCGGTGAGGACAGACGAGTACTGATCAAACGTACAAGTATTCCCGGATTTCACTCAGGAAGCGTCCAAGCAATCTTTCCATATATTCAAGTGGGTGGCAGGGCCGACTCGAGAGAGCACCTAATCGTTGATTCCTTTGACTCTCCCTCCCCAATTATATCCTCGAATATCCAGGTCACGCGGTTAGGTGCTCGCCGCATGGTTACATCGGCCGTCGGCGCAAGAGCGTTCGACAAGCAAGAGTAATTGAACAACTATGCATTGGAATTCTTATATCTTTGCGGGTTACTCAAGTAACGAACCAACACTCCGCATGGTGCATTTCGTCATGGGCAAGTAGGGGTCTGGTAAAGAGGTGAAGCAGCGGATTTCTATGGGCGCGTTGCGCAAGAAACGGGGGGATACTCTTATCATCGTCACGTGTGGTAATCATCTTGTGCTTACGGCGCGTGGAGCAAACCTTTGTCTCGAAGAATGCTACTATAAAAAACCAGATACTATATGGCGGTTCGGAAGAGCTGATGGTGGCGTACAGTAGTGATTCGAGGGCGTCTAGGTAGTAGGAAAATGACGCTTATCAATCGGTTTTGCGAAGGCGGGCGACCAGTGCTCGACCTCTCCGAGCTGTTGGGTGAAGTTCTCCAGTTGAGATTGGGACAGAGCTCAGACGAATCAAGCTATTTAGGCTTTTTTTTTTTTAAAAAAAAAGAATCAAGCTATTTAACCAAATGAGTGAACTGTTCTGTCCGGCTGTGCAGGGTTAATAGCACGGTGAACAGGGGGTGATGGGCCACGGTTGTGTGCATTGTCAGTGCATGAGTCAATTTGGTAGGTTGCATATGCTGGAGCGATGCCGGTCAGCATTGCTGAAATAGGGTGGATGGTTGCGTTACAAGATATCTAGTCCTGCAGAATGAGTTAATAGCGGGTAATGATAAGCCTTCGAGGGGACGTACCTTCTTCAGCTCTGCCAGTGAGTGGCGAAGCCTCTTGCAGAGGTTTTTTTCGCGGCCAGAGAAACAGAGGGCCGGGCAAATGTTCCTCAAGTCCAGATTTCTGCAACTGTGTGATAGGTCATGTCCGATCATCGGTGGAGGCTCGGGCGATGTGGAGGCCTGATTTCGACTTCCACACTCCCTCTATAGAGTTCTTAGTTTGATCCTTGGATTCACTGTCTCTGCTGACAGCGGCGGATGATGCGATAGTGGGATGATTCCGAGTTCCAGTTTGGTCGAACGTCTTTCCCAGGCTGTGCCTGTTCCGGAGCAATTACTCTCATCGAGTGTAGACTATTTACGACACACATAGATGAAGTGGCCTTCTATGCCATTCTCCATAAGGGTGTTTGATACGCAGCTGACACTTTATACCTTTGCTCGTTGCTGGATACCTGAGTCATGAGACGGCTCTTGATCAAGCATCACTCATACCTCTTTCTTTATGGTTTATCCTTCACTTTTGAATTGAATTGTCCGCTTGTATAGCAGTACTTTTACTAGAATCCCCGAAGAATCGGGGCTTTCAACATCTGTATCTGATGCGTTCAAGGTAAAATGGTCTGGTCGTTTGTGCGGAACTTTTTATACCCGTTCCCACAGAAACGTGCATATTTTATCTCTAGGGCTCGCTTCGTTCGGCTCTGTGGACCATTGCGTATAGGTGTTCTCTATCGCCACTTCCGTCTACCATCGACTTGAATGTTCCGTCCGGTTTAGCCAACAAGGCTGCAGGCGAGTCGTATTCAACCTAAGTAAGAAAAACTTAGCGCTCGCAAAAGATGCGTCAATAATCGATCACTCACAATATTACCAGCATCAAGAACGAGCTGACGATGCGGAAAGCGCATGAAATTCAGAAAGAGTATAGAAATAGCTGCAAAGACTCACGATTTTATCGGCATCCATAATAGTCTGCAAACGATGTGCAACAGTAATGATTGTCACATCTTTCCCGAGTTCATGCCTCAACGATTGTTGGATAATAGCATCCGTTTTGTAATCTGTTTGTCAATGTCATCAGAGACCACTGACCATACAGCTACGGTTCGGCGCACCTGTGGCAGATGTAGCTGGAGCACAAACAGTCAGCTCTTTGAGAACCACCAAAGTCATTCATTATATTATAGCGTACCTTCATCCAAGATCAACAGCTTGCTCTCCCGAACCATCGCCCTAGCCAAAGCTAGAATCTGGCGCTGACCGACGGAGAGGTTCGATCCTCCACTTGAGATCTGACTATCCAACGTCAGCCACTTCTCATCGTCCTGGGTCTGCAGCGAGAATAGTCCGGAAGCGCGGAGGGCGCCATTCAGCGTTGCGTCATCATATTCTTCGAAGGGATCGAGATTTCTTCTGAGTGTGCCACTGAGCAACTCGGGCTGAAGCGAGGGGCATTCAGAATGTGGCTGGTGTGGGTAAAAAGAAAGCGACGTACGACCTGAGGGATGATTGTTATCTTCGATCGGAGAGCGTCAAGGTTGATGTTATTTGTGTTGATACCATCGTAATAGACATCGCCGTCTACCACAATGCATCGCAGCAGAGATAGCATCAACGAGCTCTGCACGTGTCTGAGCTCAAGCTATTTGAATATATGCACGTAGGATTACCTTTCCACTTCCAGTTCGACCAACTGAACGGATTGTTAGGAACTGGAACATCTCGCAGGCGTGATCAATCAATGGATGCTCACCCACTCCGACACGTTCTCCAGACTTGATTTCAAAGGATATACCGTGTAATACGTTTGGACCGTTCTATCAGAAAGTTGTTAGTTATGCCTGTAGCTCCTGACTCAAAGCATGTACCTTGGAATATCGAGCACTCAAGTTTTCGACTCGCAGATGCCCACTGGTAGGCCAAGCGGCAGGAGGAAGACCGCTTTCTTCCGGTTTAGGCTCCTGTTCAATCTCCAGGTACCCTTGTATGCGCTCCAGGCTAAATTTTCGATCTCAGCAAATTTGAAAAGCACTGTTACAATTCCATACCCACCTATTCGCCTGAACCTCTAAATCATTGAAAATCCTCACCCACCATAAAATCATGTTACAAAAGTCAACAGCCATACTCAGCGAAAAACCGATGGTAGTCGGGTTATTTTTGCTGCCATAGATGAGATATACTGCTAACGCAGTAGTAAACAAAGCACCCAGCGCATCAATCCTGACGGCGATCCAACGATTAAGGTTATATGAAACTCTGGCGGTCCGGCTGTAGAAGTCAATGCGTTTGAGGGATTCCTGTCTAAAAGCATCCTGAGCGCCATAGGCTCGGATTGAAGCTAAGAGATGGATATCAGTATGGATCAGGAGGGTATTCGAGGGGCAAACGCACTTAGCCCAGCAATCGCAGCTCCAAAGTGAGCAAGCACTGGGGCCTTAGCATTACTTGGGGAGAACGTAAGCACAAATCGTTAAAGCAGAAGCCCATTCTGACCTCATTTCCCGCTTAACAGATAATTGTGCTTTGAGGTAAAAGTTCGCCAGCCATGCACCAATCACAGCCACGCCAATCGTTGGAAGAAGGAAAACAGGCGAGAAAACGACGATAACGATAAGTTTAGTGACCAAGGATATCGTGAATTCCGTGAGCGTTATTGTCCACTGAGCAATCGGTCCATCAACTGCGCGAATATCTTGAGTGCACCGAGTAATAATGCGCGAGGTCGGAGTCTCGTCAAGCCAACTAAGGTTTGCGGCTCATTAGTGACGCATATGGAACACAACTGAAGACGAAGTACCGGAAAGTTGTGCCGAGAATTGCATCCATGAGTTGTTTATGGATTGAGACACATGCACGCACGACGCCATGTAGATAGAAGATACTAGAGCTGAAATATGCCAGAATAAGCACAATCACGATCAAGGAGTACCCTCCAAGATAGCTAGCGATGAAACGTAAGTGGGTCAATAGGCACATCTGTCTGAGAGCGACGCACAAAAACGGATTAATCTCTTCTGGGTTGCGCTCGACATACTGCGATCCCCAATAACCAAGAAAGTATGACTGGGACATGATTCCTAAGTCTGTCACCAATAGTCCGGTAGAATATAGGAGGAAAAATAGTATGGAGCGGTCGCCACCCAGGGAAGAGAAGAACAGCTTCATGGCCTTCCACGTCACATGTCCTTGCTGGATTTCTTCTGCCACTATCAATTTGCCCTTGGTAGTTCCATTCGAGAGAGCGGATGTTTCCTTGTTGCTGTTATGCTCTTCTACGGCGTCTTCGGATTCTTGTAAGGCTTGTATCTCAGATGCCAGCCTCGAGTTCTTGGAGATTGCAGACGAAATATCGGTTCCTTGACTGACAACTGAACCATTGCTTCCCAAAGAAACTACGAACTCCGCGAGATGGCTTGTGAGTGCAACGTTGTGAGTCTACATCAGATTAATTAAGTATAATAGCCCATCATCCACGGAGGAACTTACCACCAGTACGATCGTTCTGCCCTTGACCAAGTTACCACTAAGGCAGCGTTCAACGACCCAGGTTGATCTATTCCGAGTCAGTCCCTGACACTGAAGATATCATATCCTAATGTCATACGTGTGGACGTCGAGTGCAGCGAGTATGTCATCAAGAAGGAGTATCCGCGCTTTCGAATAGACGGCACGGGCAAGCGTAATCCGAGCCTACGATTAGAAATATTTGAGTACAGCGAATGGAATTATCAGAGATAGAAAGACCTTTTGACCTCCGCTGTTATGTTGACGTCAGTCGTGATTTGCATCGCCTCAGAAAGACCATTCACTCGCCTGAGACTTAATCCTTTCTCGCCAACCTCTGTCATATCCCCTGCTTCAAAGAGTTCCAAATCCCGCTCGAGGCCACATTGATGAAGTACTAAAATTCCGCTTGAGATAAGAGGAGGAAAGAACGAAGGAGACAATCATACCAGCTTTGTAACGTTCTTCATCATACGGTGAACCAAACAGTATGTTGCCGCGGATGGTATCGTTTTGGACCCAAGACTCCTGAGCTGCGTAAGCAATGCCCTGTTCACGTGGCAAGCCATACCAGGAGTTCGGTTGCAATGGTAGGAAATGCATCTCACCCAGGAGAGCCATCAATAGCGACGTCTTTCCTGAGCCGCTGCAGCACTGTTAAGTAGGTTCAAGAACTTGTACATGAAGTGACGTACGTGGGTCCAATGACTAAATTGATCGCATTCGGCTTGAAGAGGAGCTCCCCGTCAATGCGGAGCGTGAACGCCTGGGCATCAACAGTACTGTCCTTTGACCATACAAAACTCGCGTCGTAGAAGCCTAGGGCGCCGGGAGGTGGTTGGTTTACGACGTCCTCGACAGTCGCCTCAGACGGCGGTCGGAGGAAGTCGAGTAATTCCGTATTTTGCATGAAGTCAGTGAGGCGGTCCAATGACACTTTCCCTATAGGGATTAAATCAAGTCAGGTCAGGACGTGCATGTAAAGGGTGAATAATCGGATTACCTTCAACGAATATCGATAACCCTTGGAAAGATGCTTGAAGAGACCGACGCAGGAGGGAGAAGACTGACCAGCTCGAGAAAACCTTGGCGGCTTTCATTCATTTAGTGCCATATGGTCACGATTAAACAACGAAGGATGACATACCGCTCAACTCCTCCTTCCAGACTACAGTATATGCAGCGTACGTGACGAGCGCCGTGAGTGCAGGTATCAGGAAGCTAACCACAACCGTTTAATCACTCTGACGATCCATGGAAAAGAAAGCACTGACTTGACTATCCCTATAACTATGTCATACAACTTGCGTCTCCATAGCCACTTGACCTCATCGGCTCGGCGAACGGCAATTCTCTTGTGCATCTCCGATTCCCAGCCGAAAAGCTTGACCATACGGAGAACATTGCAAGCTGTAATCAACGATAGTCCACTCCAGGGAGGAACTTATCAAATGAGGAAACCCACTTTCTGTCACCGCTTGCACTCTAGAATCGGTCTTTCGTGACGTTCAGCGCAGCCGAGACGCGGAGGATGCAGTGGACACGAACCATCTTCATTCTTTCTATCTGAGCCCTCTGGATTAATTTGGCCATCAAAACTGGGATTGGTACCATTATCAAGATGGCTGCAAGGCCAACAAAAGAGCTGATCATGCTAGTTAGAGTCGCAGACCATGAGGATACGAGGTTACGCACGCACCTAGGCCCTAGAAGCTGGTACAAGAACGTAATGCAAAGAATGATCTGTAAGGGATGATACAGCACTAGATTGCCGTTATGGCCCAAACCAATATTAGCATGAGATGACACGTACGGAGAAAGACAAAATCTCTGGACTCCACGACGTTGACCATGTCAGTCGTAACAAGATTATTGATTTTCCCAACTAGGTTATCCGCCTTCGGTCGGCGATGCTCATGTCTAAGTGCCATGGATCCATCCCTTGGTTTATCGGGTCGGTCGGATGCTTCAGCCTTCATGCGAATGCGTAGACTGTGCTCGAAAATCAACTGAGTAAGGAGCCCTTCGGTGTGAACAAGCATCCTCGTAGCCACGAAGATGTACCATTGTCGTGCTAGGGAGACGATCATGGGGCCGACGAACAACCAGAGAGCCCAAAACCACGGTTGGATCGTAGCGCCACGTCCTCCAGTCTCAAGGTACCTGGAACGGATAGTCTGACTAAATGCTCGTGTATCGCTATGAGAGAACCTACTTCAAAATCATATTGATCCCTATGGGCGAAAAGAAATTGGCAACTACTTGAATAACTATCATCGTAGTGAGAATAGAATACTCATATCCTGAGGGAAGTCAAGATATTCAGGAAGATTTTAGGGAGAGAGGAAGATGACACACGATAGGTCCTCATGAGGCCAAAGAAGAGATGCCTCTTCTTTGCACCCTGAAAAATATCCAAGTGCTGACAACGTTGGTTAATATACGCAAAAATCAGGTCAAACAACAAACCTACAGGAAAGGCTCTCTTGGTCGTGTTCCTCGAATAATCATAATCCGCGAGGGGAAAAAGCTTGTCATGTCCGAGATGAGATAAGCGAGCTGCAAGGAATAGCAGCGGCTCCAGAAACGTGTACACTATCAGGGAAAACAAGGGAGTAGTCTGCTCAGGATTAACGTCCTCGGCCGGTTCCTAGCACTCCAAGGTCAGTGACGAGTTGGAAGCTGGAAAGTACAACTAACCTCAGGGTTGACAGGAGTATACTTCCGAGGTGAGAACAGAGGTATAATAACTGCCGTGATTAGAAGTAACACTATCTTCACCCATAAAAAGGGCCCGTCGTGGATGTCGGCAGGGACTTCGGTATATGTTGCCAGAGGCCAAATGTTACGATAGGCATTCACGAGGAGAGAACTGAAGAGCAGCATGAAGCAATGGCGACTGAAAATTCGCTGGTATGGTGTGTTGAAGACCGAGATGGTAGACAAAACCATGGAGTAGAACTGAAGCGAAAGTCTCAGTGACCATTAGTCGACTCGGAACAGGACGCACATAATACGGAACCGGCCCAAAGACAAACTCCCCCGTCATTAACCCCCAATACCGCCTTAACTCGAGACACGACACTGTGATAAACAGCATGGTGCACCCAACTGCACGGCCCACTAGGAAGGCAAGGATAGTCCAATCTCCGTGATACTGCGCAAGATCTCTAACAAAATAGGCGCGTTCTAAATTCCTTGGTGAGCTGGCTTGCAACTTTCTGGCCCCATTTAACCGTCCCCGATAACATTGGACGAGCAACGCAAGGAATGAGACAAATGGAAGCAGGCTCAAAAACCAAAGGGCGTCGTGGCTGGTCCTGGGTCGCGTTAGTGGTGAAGATAAACTAGTCTGAACTGATTGCACATACAGGCATTCCCGGATTTCGCCCAGAAAGTGCCCAAGCAATCCTTCCATCTACCGAAGATGGGTGACAAATGTCAAGCTGAGAGGGCACCTATCGTTAGTCACTTCGCCCCTCCTCGCCATACATATCCTCGAATATCCAGCAGGTCACACGATCCAACGCTCACCGCATGCCCGCATCGGCCGGCACGAAAGCCTCGATAAGTAAAAATAACCAAGTGATTATGCGTCGGCCCCATAAAACCGACTTGGGAATGAATGCACACTTTGTGTCAGTGCATTTTGACACGAAAAATGACGGTGAATTTCGGCAAATAAGCAAAGTGTAGAGCACCGACGGAGATGTCTCCTGCCAGTGACAATGAACCGTGCGAACGCTCTAAGAATCACGCCTGCATCGCTATCACGTGTGCAACTAGCATGTTAAGCGCTTATTGAGGCTGTCGTCACCCGATGATTGGGGACAGCACGGAGCCTGTCCCGATTTCAGACCTTGCGGATGTTCCTCCGGTCCGGACGTCACTCGAATACAGTAACGCTTATCTTCAACGTGCGCAAGAGGAACCGACCAACACACAGATCCAGACCCGCTTCATGGGGCCATCATTTGTCCTTCACTCATAGAAGATGTGAATGATTTGATATTAATTAATAATCGGAAAGGAATTCTGTCCTGGCAGATATAAATAAATATCATTGGTCATCTTTACCAGTCTTTACCACAGTCAAACCGCCGATGCTGGATTGGACTCAGCTCCTTTTCGGGATGGATAAGCAACCGGAGGAGTAGCCAACGCAAGATTAGCTCGGGATTCTCTTCCGTGTGTATCCTGAGCAACAGAGGACCTTTTTCCTGGAAAAGCAACATCTCGCATCTCGTGAGATTCGACATGGACGAAAACCTCTGGTTTGAACCTGGTTGCTGGAAGCATGGAGTCAGCGAAGCCGAGAGCCTAAAGGTTATGTCACCGTCAATAGATGATAAGCGGCATAAGATACAATACTAGCACCTTCACAACAGGTGTTTGAGGTCCGTAGACGGTTGCACTCTCTTTCCAGATTGATGGTGTAGTTTCCGAGTAGGCTTGAGAGGAGGTACTAACCCCCGCATGCCTTTCCTCCGATGACCCATCGCTGTACTTCCATCCCCCTCTCGAGTTCAGACTGCTAACCAAGGAGTTTGAGTACAGTTTGCAGAGAGGGAAATTGAACATCAGGTGGCTGTTGAAGTATCGTTATGTAGGGCCCTGATATTGCTCCAGGGTGTGTTACTCACGTCCCGTTGTGCTAAAACAAAGCTTTGTGGTTAGTAGGGGACATCGTCTTAGACAAAACACTGTCACCTCAGTAAGGTAAACTATTATATTGATCATCGCAACCATGGAGGTAAGGAGACCGGTTTGCATTGTAACTGAAACAGTAAGTCGTTATCCGCGAGAGCAGTTTGCCAAAATACCTCTGATAATGCGGTCAATCACTAGATCCGATCTCCGAAAACCGGTCCTATGCTTTTGCTACCACAGTGGAGGCTTGAGTGTTTCCCGACATACCACGTTGAGCTTTGTTAGACGTACCCTACGCTGTAGTGTTAAAACCCTGGTAGAGATTTGGGCAATAGAAAGACCTTACAAATACCAAACGAGAATAGTAGTGATTATGAGGTCTGCAGCACCAGCGCAAGCAAGCCAAGTAATGACCACGTTCTGCCAAAGCCGTTGAGAAACTTTCAGACTGAGATCGTATTTCACTCACTCCATGGGTACTCTGGAACTGGCTAAATATCGGGTCAAGAGTCACTTCGTAGCTTGTGACAATGCCACAGACTTAGAACTCATCAGCGTCAAACGCGCAAGTTAGGATCGTGCACTTACCTCCTCCAGTGACGGAGAGCGCAACCACGAATACCACCAGCATCCAGTTTCTTGTCAAGACATGGATCCTCCAAGCGAAAAATAGTTGCACCATAAGTTCGATGATACCCTTTCAAGGTGGACATAGGTTTTGTACATCGAGTCGATGGCGCTGAAACCAAAAAGCAACTTACTGTCATGGCAGGCTCTACAAGGTCCATTAATAATCACAATCGAAAGTCAATTGATCAACAGCTGCGTCTCAGGTAACAATGAACTTCCCGACCTGTCGCAAAACCTACAGCTACGGTTAGGAGGTCATCATCGCCCAAGAAGACAAAACATACACCAGTTTGCCCTCTTGATGAATTCAACATCGCCTAAATTCATGTAAGTTAGAAGTTGCGGGTCAACAGATTACGACACGTACCAAAATGTTTGATTAGAGATTGATACATGTACATGACGTTAAATACGCTGTTGAGAGTGTCCGCCAAAAACACTGCTAAAACCTTAACGTTCATCAAGCTCGGCCTGTACTATGATTCAGTCGCCATGGCCGTCTAAACGCACAAAGAGTTTCATCCACGTCCGGTCCCTTCAGTCAATGTGAATAGAGACACCAACAAAAATCAAGCGTCATCCCGACTTACCGCTTGTATGTTTTGTAGTAGATATATGTCTGAGCTATCATAATTCCGTACAATAGTATGTTGAAGATTGTACCGATTAGCATGGGTCCATGACTATCATGCTCAGTGAGCGAGCTGTTACGCATGGGGTGGAGTTGACATACGCAATCTCAGCTGGCCCTTTCATACTGCAGGGGATTGAAATGATGGTGTAGAACTCAGGTACAGATGAATGAGGAAGAACCTGTGGGTGTGGGACCTACTCCCCCGAGGTTTTTAAAGCTGCAAGGAAGTCCTTTGACTTCGTCTGATTGTCCTCTGAGAAAAATCCAAAATTAAAGATGCAAGGATAGCCCAACCAGCAACGGAAATCATATGATCATCAACTACAAAGGAAGGCCAGTGTGTGTTTGAAACCCAGCCACCGAGAAACCAGAGAAGGATCAGAGCGTCCGGAGAATGTGAGCCATGTCATTCTTTGTTGATTGGAGTTATTGTTAGTTGTTGGTGTGAATTATGTGAGAACGGTGTGATTCGGGTTCGGCGCCCCATAGTTACCCCATAATACTACGCGCCTTTCCTCTTCCCTTATTCAGAGACTGACTTTGAAAGGTGTGCCTACTTTCAGAACTTACGCGTCAGGGTTATTAGTCCGAAAGCTATCGCGAGTCTTCATCTACCTTTCCAGATGTAAATGTCTCACAGCCAGTCCTACGAGTAGGCTGATCCATCAAGTCGAGGCCTTGACGTTGTTGGTAATGAACATCAATTTCATTTCAGTTGAGCGAAACGGAGCTACATTCATCATGCGTCAATATGCGTTACCACTGATGCATAGTAAATTTATCCTTTCCTTGCCATGCTCACAGATTACTTCTTTGCACAGACGCCTACCGTACAGATTATTACTCAATCAAGCCAAATTGAACATGGTACGTGATGGGTAGACAAGTCGAACAATCCTTGACTTATCAGTTTTTGTTGGCTCGAGAATTCTCAAAGATCCATCGCCTGAGGGGACGTGAGGCTGAGTACATTGTCACTGAATTCGCGGTGGGTGTGGGCCACCACTGCACTCCGGACGCCCCAATATGATACTCGACGTTGAAATATCATGAGTTAGGCCATCGAGGGCGGGTGCGGCTGTGCGGAAATTATTTTCCAGGCACCTTGAATTGATTAATACGATGCCTCATCAGTTCAAGGTTGCATGTGTTACGGCTCTCCGGTCATCTGCCGCTTGTGACGGTAGAGTGTAACAGCCTCGCCACCCCCCTGGGAGAGCATCTAAGCTTCTCTCGAAATTTATCGGTCTAACACCGGAGGTCCACTCAAAATCCAAATAGTCCCAGATGAGATCGTAAATACCCGCTGCCTATAGGTCCGGCCGTCGAGCAGTTAACACCCAAGTCACCGCTAGAATATATCTGTCGCTGTAGCGTCAAGTATATCACGTACGATATATAAGCTGGACACCTCAGCACTGAAGATCAGCATCTGAGTCCCCCTATTGAACCCGATCAAGCCGAGGAGGGGATATCTTCGCATATTCCATCGATCTCGAGAATCTCCTCTTTGGGAACTTTGCATCCCAGGTGGTGACGCTGGCAAGGCTGAGGAAGGCAGCCCAAAAGCTTCCGTTGCGAAGACTGGTGCGATTCCTATTGAATTTACAGAAAAAGTCGGTACTGGGAATTGAAGCACCAAGGTCGTATGTTTATGTCAGTCTCGTTGTTAAAATATGCCCAGACAATATGTTTGTATGCTTCGGATACCGAACCCGAGTCCTGTATAATGCACTCGACAACTTACACAAGGGATCTTCCTTACTCAATACGAGGCGTCGTCGCCTAGGCTCCTCTCTAGCCCTGGCTTCCTGCAACTCATGTCCGACATCATACCCTATGTATCAAGACCAACTTACATGTTCTGCTCATGCTTAAAGTTTTGGGACTGTAATTGCGCACCCCGCTTCATTTCCAGATCTCTTCGATTTTGCCTCGATTAGGCTTTATAGAGGAACTTGCGACCGGGAACCCAAGCTTAGAGCTCTATTATATAATGTTGAAATCCATTGGACCATTTTTATTCATTTCGATAAACAGCAACCTCTACGCTACAGTCCAGTACTCTGCGATGAACTCCTTCACAGACGTCACCGAAACGTCAGGGACAAGCCGGTTGAGTATGGGAGATACTGCCCCCAAGCCGTCCGCTATCGCGTACAAGACCTGATGATAGAAGAACTGCATCTCGTCACCCTTCAACTCCTCCAGCCTGGTAGCAAGAACCGCCTTATCCATATACTGCACGTTAATCTTCCTCCCAGTCACAGTCTCCGCGTCACGTACAACCTGGTTGAAGGTCGTAGTCTCTCCCACCATTTCCAACTCCTCAGGCCACCGTTCCCTGAGCTTGACAGCAGCAGCGACGAGACGACCCACGTCCCGTACCGACGTGAAAGTCATTGGTTCTTCGCCGGTACCGGGAATGGCAGCCTCCTGAGAGGCAATGTTGACGACAAAGGGCATCAATCTGAACGGACCTTCATGGCGCTTTGGGGCACCAAAACTGAAGTAGTCCATGAAAATGCCCAGCTGGAATCTGGTGGTTTCGAGACTACTCTGTTTGAGTACGTCCCAAATCTGGCGTTTTGGAGCGTAGAGGTCGAAGCGGTCATTTGCTGTGGAAGATAATGCGAATTCGGAAGGTGCGAAGCGGCGTACACCCGCAGTTTGTGCTGCCTGTATCAGGTTTAAGGTGGGTGTCGTGTCGTTGAAATGGAAGATGGTGCTAATGACTGTTTCGACGCCACTCAGAGCGGAAACGAGGTCGGGGATTGAGGCATAGTCAACAGGCTTCAGGATAGCACCTCGAGAGGTCAATTCTGAGAGATCGGAGGAAAGGGACGAAGACTGTCTTGTAAGAAGTATAGCTTCAATGTCAGGGTGTTCGAGTAGGCCGGAGGCGATAGCATGGCCGAGGCCGTTAGTGACACCAGCGACAGCAACACGGATAGTCATGGCAAGGAGACCAAAAGAGTCTGGAACGATTATGAGTTTTGAGATTGGTGACCACCAGCCCCGTTCGGCCTATATATTCGAGCCTATGCCCATGACAAATAGCTGACCAAGACGAGTACCCATGCTTGGTAATACTTGGAGCGGGGGCTTGTCGCGTAAAGATCTGACTCGAATGTGTGTAAAACCATTTGGAAATCTTGAGCATCCTCCTGCGCTGTCGGAGGTCTGGAGGGTGGTGGAAGGAGTTAGAAAAGGAAGGCATCAAAAGCGCTGATCTTTCTCATCTTCAGCTACCCGAAGATGATCGATTATTCGTATACTGTTCCTGAACCGGCCGTATGCGCTGAGCGTTGCCTTAAAGGATCAGCACCCCAATTGCCTCTAGGCTTTATCCTAACATACCAGGTGTCTCACACCATTTCACAGTTTCCCTCGCCTTAGGGAACCCAAGGGAGATTCGGTTGGGTATTGTCACTCAACGGAGCTGGGTTCAGATATCTGCCTCACAGTTCTTATCCCTCTTTTGTCACCGCTTCGATATCGCGGACGACTTGGTATGTGTAGTCACTCCTGCCATGCTGGGTCCTTCGGCCATGGTTCAGTAAACTTGGCTGAGGCAGCCCTGGCGGCCGGCACGGAACAGGCGGCCTTTTCGTCGCCAGTGCCAAGAACGATAGCTTCCTGTCGTGCGATATAGACAATGCGAGGGAAGAGTTTTTTCTTGGGCGGGGGGAGGGTTGCTCCACTGACTTCGGAACACCCAACGCAGAATAGGCCATGAAAGGACCACTGCGGAAGGTTGTAGGCTTGAGCCTGGTGTCCTTAGGCACTCCCAAACTTGGCGTTTAGAGGCATAGATGTCCTGTTGAAATTTCACGTCATAGTAAGAGCACGACTCCGAGGGTTCGGACCGGGGATATTTGTGATGGTGATCACATTACGGGGAGGATTAATGGCGTTAGTAGTTGTCTCACACACAGGCGGAGGGAAGAATAAGTCTTTTTGAACAAGTAGTGAGCCTCTTTGAGGATGATTCTTCGCGAAATGAAGTGAGAGGCGTGGCAGGGAACCTTGTAGAGTAATAAGAATAGCTTCACTGTCAGAAAACCTGGGACGATTGCATGCCTAAGTCCTTTGGTAGCACTTGCGACGGCGACGCGAATGGGCGTTCAAGTAAAAGCGCATTGCTGGTGTACTTATTTAGGTTTTCCGAATATTACATAATCGCAGTGAGCGTCAAGCTCCTTGGACAAGGTTCCTCCTCTTGGTTTCTTCTAGTCGGACTTATTCGAGTTCATCATTCGTGTCCTAGGAGCAGACAAAATATGTCACACATATTCTCCAACGGTCCAGCATTCGAGGTTTACAACCGTATCTATCACTTTCATTGTACCCCTTGGATATTCCTGACACGTATGCATCACAGTCGCTCGCAAGTCTCTAACTCTCTTCTCCGTTGGATGTGCGCCCATGTTCTTCCTTATCAACGCTCCATTTGGACGTTTTGCTCCAAAGCGCGATGGGATACTTGTTCTAGATGGTGCGTTGTGCTAGCATCTAGAGCGGAGGAGCGTTGCTGAGGCTTGGTCACATTTCATTCAAGGACGAAAAGCGTGGATCCTCATGGAGATAATTTCTCCTATAATGTTCACATATGCGCTTGTTACTGCCCCCCTGGCGCAGCAAAATCCCGGACTACCAAGCATCACGACCCCACAAGGATTATTGGCTTCGCTCTTTCTCCTCCATTACGCCAACCGAGCCTTAATCTCGCCGTTACGAACACCCTCTCGTTCCAAACATCACATCATCGTATGCCTATCCGGCATTCTTTTCAATATTCTCAATGGCTTCCTGATGGGCTCATATCTCTCGGGCCCCTTCACGCTTTTATGGTTCCAGCATCCTCGCTCGACTCAACGCCTCGGGTTCAAACTAGGCCTAGCTTTGTGGGCGGTTGGCTTCATTGGGAATGTCGTGCACGACGAAATTCTATTGAATATTCGTCGTAAAGCCAATGCGACAGGCAAAGCTCGGGAACATGCCAACGGGAAGCCCAAAGAAGAACACTATGCCATCCCGTACGGACTTCTCTACAAGTACATCTCCTACCCGAACTATTTCTGCGAATGGATTGAATGGTTGGGATTCGCTCTTGCTTCCGGTCCCTTGCCATTCCAGCTGTCTTCGCTTTCGCTCTCAAGTGTCGCCTCCTTCCTCTCGCCCGCACACCTCTTTTCCACGGTCAAACACCTCATAACGGAGCCTGCGGCCAATTTCGCTCCGTACCTTTCGCCTCCCTGGATTTTCTTTCTCGCCGAAGTTGTGTTGATGCTACCGCGCGCCTACAAGGGACACCAATGGTATAAAGAGAGGTTTGGAGATAGCTATCCGAAGGACAGAAAAATAGTAATACCCTTCCTTCTGTAAGTGCGGCAATTTTCTCCTCGAGTCTGCTGGTTGACCCATGTGATCAGGTGATGTCAGTGGATGATTCCTGTAAATGATGTAAATCTGATAGAGAGTAACATGTCATAGCACTTTTTCGTTCCTCCTGGCATCCTTTTTGGGCTGTGTAAGTTCTCAGTCATTGGGCGAGATGGCCGAGTGGTCTAAGGCGCCAGACTAAGGACCAGGGCATACAAATGTCCCATCCTTCCTCTTGTTTGAGGAATCTGGTCTTTCGGGGCGTGGGTTCGAATCCCACTCTCGTCAAAACTTTTTGATTTGTCTTATCACCTTGAAAATGTGTATTATGCTGCAGGACACTATATAGCAGGCCCATAGCAGAGGTCAATTTCTGCTGTATAGAAAGGACCAGTAATATGAATATATTAGTATATCTACTTGTATTCATTTACTTATTGCACCAGGGATTTTTGGATGTTGGGTATTTCTTCAAAAATAGGTGATTGCTCTTATGGAGGACCATCTACATATAGTAGATCATTACCTTGTTCTTCAAAGTTATTGAGATATGGAAATAGATATCAATTATTATTTGAATCAGCACTATATACAGATGAATATACTTGTCTTTTTAGATTAGGACAATCTTTTAAATCAGTATATTCTAGACCATCATCTGATCCTTTCTTCTTAGGAGACAAATAGTTAGGTTAACCTAGTAAATCCTCAGGTAACTTGAATTGATTCTAATATTTAGGATCAGGTAATTCTAATTTTGATTCTGAAGACAAAAAGGAAGGCTCAGGAGCCTGTAGTCTCAGTGGTAGTAGAGTCCTCAGGTCATCCAGTTTAGGATATACTACTAGCTTAGAAGGTAGAGTTGTAGTTCTAGAAGAACTTGAACTCTGATACTCTTCATATTTCTTTCTAGAACATTTGGAGAAATACTGCTCATTGAAAATAGTAGTTAGTGAAATAAATAATACATTTCCTCTAAGATATCATATGAATAGATAGTTCTTGTAGATAGGTGTCCTGTATGAATATTGCAAACTCTAAAGAGACTGAAAAGACTGAAAACTCCAAGAAGCAGGAGTTGGATCATATAAAGAGAATGCTTATCAGTCTCTGATAGGAGACTACCAAGTTGTATTAGATAGGAAATATATAAGAAGGTAAATGAAGTATGCTGCTTCTCTTCAAGATTGTAGTCAATGACCTGCAGTATCTGTTGGAGTACAACTAAGCTCTGAATACTAGAACAAGTAACAAAATAATAAAGTAATCTTATTTTACTAATAGGATTACTTATAGGTTCCTCCAGAATTAGTTTCTAGTGTGATAGAAATATACTAAAATGAACCAATTGATCAAAAAGATCCTGATAGAAGACACTTACATGTAAGATGGCAGTATCTACTCTAGGCTTCCCCTTACCCTTAGTATTCTTCTTCTCTTTTTCTCTTCTTCTTTTCTTTGTGTTCCTTAAGAGCTTGCTCAATCATATTATAAAGAGGTATAGAGGTGTAAAAGGAAGTTGCTGCTTTCAGTCTTGGGTTATTAGTCTACTTCTTCATATGAACTTGTCAAGAATAGTTACTTTTCTTGATGGGGTATCTAATAGAGATCTTTCTAGATGATCTGGGAAGAGGTGGAAAGTTAGCATTGAAGGATGCAGCTTTCTCACTTGCTGCCTCACATTATTACAACAATAGAGTTTTCTCTATAAGTCTTGTATGTGACAATAAGGGGGCAGACATACAATTTATTTGCTTGCTTTAATCCTCAAGATGAGGACAGGCTTTTCCCTTGTCTTAGCTAAAAGCTGTTTGACCAGGATATTAACAGTATCTGTCTAAGGTCTCTTCTGAGTGAAGAGGGTCTCATGTACTTTCTGTGCAAGACATAAGGTCTCTTACTCACACAAGGTGAGATAGTATAGATTATAGACCTTAGTATGATAAACATCAAACTTATGCTTGTCCTGTGAGAAGTACTAGTAAGTCAGCTTATTCAGAGTTGGATTATCCAAATATATATAGTGAGAAAGAGGCAGGAGAATAGAGGGAGAGGCTAGTATAGAAGTTATCAAGTGTTCCTGCACCAGTGCCTAAGGTGGTATATCTCTTGTGACCTTGGCAGGCCATAGAATTTGATTAAGAAGGTTGAATAGGTATATATCTTGATAACTTGGAGAACAATACTTAGATGTATCATGGCCAGTGTGACAAATTCAGCCATGGATTTGGCTGGTTTAACCTAAGCAGTTTTCTTGCCCTTCTTAGAGCCTCTCTTCTTTTTCTTTCATTGAGCCTACTGACTACCTCAAGTAGCTCCAGGCATAATAGCTGGTAGAGCAACCAGTTCTCCTTTGTTATAGCTTACAGTATTGTAGCAAGCCCAGAAAGGACCAGGGCAAGACTTGTTCCAGGTAGCAGAATTACCTAGATTATTGAATATCTTTGCCTTGGAAGTAGTAATGATAGCAGTGGAGAGAGTAGCAAAAGCATTGGAAGATATTCTGTTACAATCCTCTCATTCTATCATATGTGCAAACCCTCATCTCCTCTTCTTGTCTCTTTTCCTCATATCATTCTATGTCTCTTTCTTCCATCTTTTCACTATTGTCTCAACTCACACCTCAGCTATTGGCCACATCACAGATCTTCTGAAGTCATACTATATTTGGCACTTAGGCTTAGTAATACTTTATATAGTAATAGTCCTCTTCTAGTAGATCTCATATCTTACCTCAGGCTCAGTCTAGTATAATTAGAACACCAAAGTAGTTATGTGCATCTTGATTAGGACATGTAGAACAGTAATTGTTCTAGTATTTAGGTAGCTCATAAAGTAGAACTTAGTTTTACAATCACTTGTATATAGCACAAGAATAGTAGGTCTGCCTTCTGCTTTATCTTCTTGCTACATGAGAGCTCTACTTGCCTTGACAGGATAACTGGTGTAATAGCTAAACCATCAGAGTAGCCTATGACCTTACAAGTTGTATCTCTCCCTTGGCAGTCCCTGCAAGATTTCTGACCAGCCTCTAGTTCACTCAGGTGAATAGATGGGCATTCCACTTCAGGAACTTAATAGTGTTGGGTTGTCTTAGGACAGTATCTCTCCACATTGGCATAATATCCATACTATGCCTAAGTAACATATTCTCCATTGAGATACTCTCTGAGCCCATTTTATATTTAAAACATCTACAACTGCTTCCCAAGTTAGGTTTACAATTGTTATCTTTGTTATCAATAATAATTGTCAGACCAACTCCCAATTATCTGTAATAGCTAAAAGAAAAACCATTGCTTGAATCACTTCTGGAATTGTGACAGTAGCATTTCCAAGTTGAGAGAAGAGAGAAGCAAGTTCAGAAATATCAATAGTGATGTTATATTTTCTGTTTATCCTCTTCCTCATTGTTCTAGAGAACAAGCCATAACACAAGGCCCATAATGCTAACTCCATTCTAAGATAAGTCCAGAGTGTAGCTGTGTTGTGAACTCATCCTGGACATCCTGTACCAACCTAATCTACTATGCTCTTATCCATGAACTTAACCTTCCCAATACCTCTCAAGGCACCACAACTGATACCAATGAATCTGCCAGCAACTCAACTTGCTATTAGAATGAAGTCTTTGCTAATCATCACCTTCCTGGTCATGCCTCACTTTTTTCTGAGGACTGGCCAACCCTTGGCCCTCTGTTCTATTCCACTGATTGTATGATGACAGAGATATTATGCATCACCTGGGAGAATGCTCCCTTCACTCATGTCTTTGACTCCCATGGCCTCTATGTCCAAACCATTTGCTAACAACTTCAATTCATCCTGGGCTTATGGCTGGAAAATGATTCCTTACACTGGAGAGCTGATTGTTGTAGAGATTAGACAACAGCTAGTCATATAAGCATCTATCTGTCATCTTCTTCCCACTAATCAGACTACCTCCACATCTGTTCAATATACCCCAGCCCTCTATCCATGAAAATGGCCTCATGACTTGATGAACAACACAATACAAACACCTATTGGGCATTCATCAAAAATTACAACCTATATAAGGCAAGAGGTAGACTACTGCCTTAATACCCTACTCAGTCATTGCCTCTTCACTTCCCTTGTGCCATTTAATTTCAGTTTCTTTCTTTCAGTTCAATTCAATCCCCTCTATAATATTACAAATTGTAAATCTTTTTCTAAGTTTTGGATTTGTCCTTTACTCTCCACTCAGCTATTTCATTGTTATCTTCATTTCTGTGACTTTTTCTGACTCAATTTCTCCTCTATGGACCTCATATTGTACCATGAATCTCATCCAAACATTAACTGTGTTAAGAACTGACTCTAGAAGGGGGTGGACCATGGATGGCCAAGGGCAGATTTGCACAGATATAGGGTTGAGGCCTTGGCTTCAACTTATGTGTTGCACTCCTCTGATACTATAGTGGCCTTACTTGACCAACTATGGACTCGAGTGGATGAGTAGACAGAGATTGGACAAAGACAGGACAAGCCCAGACTGAGGAGCAGACTTGTAGCAGACGAGCAGGACAGAGGAGAAAGAATCTAAGTTGATATTCTGACTGAGGAGTGTTACTTAGGCATGGTATGGACATCATACCAATGCAGAGAGATATTGTCCTAAGACAACCTGACACTATTAAGTTCCTGAAGTAGAACACCCATCCATTCTCTGGAGAGAACTAGAGACTGGTTGGAGATCTCACAGGGACTGCCTAGGAAGAGATATGACTTGTGAGGTCACAGGCTACTCCATAGGTTTAGCTGTTATGCTAGTTATCCTGTTGAGGCAGGTAGAGCTTTCACATGGCAAGAAGATAAAGCAGAAGGGAGACCTGCTATTCTTGTGCTATGTACAAATGATTGTAAATCTAAGTTCTACTTACTTTATGAGCTATCTAAATACTAGAGTGATTGCTATTCTACATGCCCATATTAAGACATTCATAGTTACTTTGGTGTTCTAATTATACTAGACTGAGCCCAAGGTAAGATACTAGATCTGCTGAAAGAGGTTATTACTATACATGGTATCACTGAGTCTGAGTGCTAAACATAGGATAGCTTCTGAAGATCTGAGGTGAGACTAAAGATGAAGGTATGAGTCAAGACAGATTGGAGAGGGAGACATAGACTGTTATAAGAAGGCAAGGGGAGAGCAAACAGACAACTAGACAGAGACTGATGATGGAGTAAAAGAGCAGAAATGGTGCAGACAATGATAGGAATGAGAGGAGTGTAACAAGGAGTACAAATAGTAGTAATCCTACTTATATACTAGTAGTCAGGATAAAGTCTAGAGAGTAGTAGTTAAGTGAGAAACAATAGTAACTACTCAAAGGAGAATACTAGAAACATGTGAACTAATAACTGTGGTAAAGATACCAGAATAAGGAGTCTGTCTACAAAGTGTCTGGATGTCTAAAAGAATGGGGGCAGAAGTGAAATATCAGATAACAGAAAAACCAAGATAAGTAGGAGATAATCAAGGGTAAAGGGAAAAGCTATGGATAAACAGAAAAACATGAGATAATTGGATAAGGAATTCTGATAAGAAATATGATGGAAGGAAAAGTATGGAGAAAAGTATTTACAAGGAGAGATTCTCAATAGAAACAGAAGAAAGGTTAAACTGAATATGATCCACAGAATCTGGATTGTAACCAAGGCTCCAAGAGTTTAATGGATATGAAGTGAAGTCCATAACAAACTGTAGCTATAGGTACTTTATATATAAATATAGTGCTGTAAAATACCTACAAAATTATTGAAATATTAGCTCTTTTCCCTCTATCTCTTCTCTTCATCCATCCTTTGCTCTTGTTGCTCTCCATCCACCCTATCCTACCTTATGGGTTGAAGTCCTAGTGTCAGACAGATACTGATGCACTCACTACTTAACAAAGTTACCTCTCTTCATTGTATTCCTCCATCCCTATATGATGTACCCACTGGAAGTTGTCCCTCATATTATCAAATATGAAGTTACTCATGGACTCTACTTCTGAGAAGTAGAAGTCTATTATATTAATCCTAACTTTGAGGATCCACCTTCTATTCCTCTATGGCATACCCAGCTTTCTCCACTCTTCAGTGTTGACTCCAATGTTCCTAGCATTGATGAGTCACCTTCTGAAGAACTAGCCATTGCTCCACCTCTACCTCCCTCCTTACCCACCTCCTTATATCACTACAGACATATCCTCATCATCCTCATCATCACAGTCACTACACTACAGCCCTATGGTTGAGTCAGACTCTTCTGACTCTCCACTTATTGGAAACTTTACAGTTCCTTCCTCTACCTCATCTCCTGACTCATTTACCTCTGACTCTTCTAATGGACAACTTCTTCCAGACTTAGACTTGTAGTATATGCCTTCTGTCTATCAGTCAGGATGTATAGACTCATCTCTGGTATTACCCCTGGTCTTTATTTCCCCTTCTCCAGACTCCCTTGCAACTTGATCTGAATTATTCTTGAACTTAGTCTATTTCCTACTCTGTGTTTATTCTTATCTCATCTCTGCTCTATAGTTATGTGACTCTGATTGACTTTTGGACTTAACACTACATCATCATGGTTTTCCAGTTAGGACTTTAGATGTAGAGCTTAAATAGCTGCCTATGTACTGGAAGTGCAAGCTTCCAATATTCTTAAATCTTATTTGTATCCTCTTACCTTTGAGATTGACATTAGTCAATGATTAGTGTAGTAGTAAACTCTCTATTGGTCATATTCTCAACTAATAGGAGTTTGACCTCTAAGTGTGCTTAATTAGACACTTGCCTCACACCTACTTGCTGTCATCCTTCTTGGTAGATCCTAGCACTTGTGAACTATCTACTGAGATAGCCACCCCCTAGCTTAAGTATAGGTGACTGGTAATAAGGACCACCCTAACAAGCTGGCATTATTTTTCTATACAAGAAGTGAATCTGCCAGGGAGTTATTTATTACAGAGAAGGCTTGCACTGTCATCTGAACCTGCCTTGCAACTTCAGTTGCATTGGTTCTACCTAGCATAGTGGTGCTATTTGTCAAAGTCCAACCCAATTCAGTAGAACTGGTGACAGTGATTAAGGAACAAAGCATACTGAATGCAGCAAGCTCAAAACATATAGTTCAAAGGGCCTTCAAGCTTTAGAAGAGAAGAAGTAGCAATAGTAAAGGCCATATCTATGTATATCAAAGAAATTAGACTTGAGATAATTGGCTATAATATAGTAAATGGGGATAGAATCAGAATATTATCTAAAGACAGTAAAGTAAAATAGTTAAGGCCTAATCCAGAGATGTCTTTATCTTATCCCAAAGTGTTGGAAGAGAAATTCTCAGCAAGGAGAGTTTTGGAGCCCATAACCTGATGAGAGCAATGTTGCTGCTACAAGTATATTAGGTAGTGGAGAGTGAACCAGTCACTCACAAAACTGAGGTATAGCAAAAGGGGTTGTGAAGACTTCTTGATACTCTGAGCAGAATGTAGGAGCACAGATATTGATGAAAGAGTCAAGGATCTCTTGAGCTATAGTGAATAATGTAAGGAATGAGATTCCAGTGAAGAGAGTATGCTAATTACATGCAGTTTATATATGATGCATATTAAGCATAGGGTAAAAGTATAGAACACCAGGTTCTAGGGCATAAGGTGTACATACAATATTGTATACAGATCATAAGGTTGACTGGAGAAATAAACATGACTCTACCTTAAGGTGAAGGAGCCATTAGAAGAGATGAAATATTTCTACAACATGTAATTCTACATAATCAAAGGAATAATAAAACTCTAACTAAGAGTCATATGAAGAAATGATTCTAGCAAATATAGTGCAAAGCCATAGGAATGTCCAAAATTTATATGGCTTGTGCATAGCAGAGTGTAAAGTCAAGAATAACATGCTATCTAGTTGTGGACCAGGGCACTGGATTTTCCTCAACATTTATAATCCTCCTCAGCTCTGGGTACAAGGCTATGATATCCTGTTTAAACTGTTTCCAATCTCCTCCAGTTGCACTAGGCCTATCCTTCCACATCTTATATTCCCTCTAGCTAAAGCACCATAATGTATGTTGAATCATCTCTTGATCATTGAGCTGACAAGACCTGCCCAAGATCTCCATTTTATTGAAGAAACATCAAAAGGAAAGTGAATGCCCATCAAACTTTGAAGCACTATAGTCACCTGGAGCAGACATGCTGCAAGGAATAGATGGGGCTTGCACAATGATAGGCTAGAGTAGAGAAGGTAGTATGAGTGGTTGCAGAGTAACTATATGACTATCAAAAGTATACTAGTTAGCAAGGACAAACTGTGGGCAAGCTGGAGTATGAATACCAACATTTATGTTATCTCCTGATATACTAAAGTAGTGATAATGAGGGCAATAGTTGTACTGGCACTGGGAGTGTGTGTTAGATTCATTTCTACAATAAGATATGTCAAGAACCAAAAGGTGAAAGCTAGATGATGTAGAGGATGGGATTGTTGATGGAGTGAATAAATAGAAAATGGTATGAGCTGAATGAGATAGAAATGAGGACAAGAGGAGATCATTGAGGGCTAGGAAAAATGTCTTTAGTAAGGTTTCAGTCTGGAATCTTGGACTAAGTGTCCCTCATAGTAGGCTTCAAATGAAGAGGCAGGTTTGAGGTTAATAGTGAAGGGTGCCAGTATCTGTCTGGCAATGAGAATGGTTGTGAGTTGAAATGAGATAGAGAGCAAAGGGCAGAGGACAAGAAGAAAGCAGAGTAAAATGGGAGATAAGTAAAGTTATATTCATCATATTTATGACACAACTTTTATACTACAATTCAAGAGGATTTCATACAATGGAGAAAGTACTAGATTATAGAGAAAACAGTCAAGAAAAATGGAGAAGAAAGCAAAAGGTATGAATTTTATTGATTATGATAGCTTTTCATTCTTAAGTATCCAACAACAAGAGTGATGGCTGCAGCTCTTCAAGTGCAAAACATAAAGTTGAAATGATAGTTGGATGTCAGATGTCTCTGAATAATATAGCACATTCAGAGAATTGTTTCCATTGTAGGAGAGGTCAAGCTCCACCTTCTAAAGGTGAAAAGAAATAGTATGCAGAATATTAAGGATTCCATTTGCATGATTTGGGAGCATTGAAGTGTCAAGGTGACAAACTAGCAGTGATGTCATATGGAAGGAGGGAGAATGGTGTCTGCAATGCTAGCCAAGCTTTGATCCCCATAAAGGAACTCTTCTTAAGCCTCCTAGATGTCATAGTTATAAGAATAGCTTTCTATTCTTGCCTTTTGACTTTATAGTTAGTTATTTGACTTATCTTGACTCATCCTTTATATTACTGTTATAGTGAGGCTGCTTCAGTCCATAAAGAGGCCTGATACATATCCAAAGATCATATCAAAGGAGACTTCTCATGTACTAATGGATAGATTACCTTTAAGCACTGACAAGGTCAATGTGTTAAGATAACTAGCACTTATAGTTGCACAATATGTCTACTACCTCAATAGAATCCTTAAGCAACTTAGAAAGTGATAGAGATATATGAGACAACTTAAATTATATCACTTATTGTTGATAATGACTTCTATTTGAGTCTCTACCTAACCAAGTAGAAACAATGCTTTCTACTTGTTAGTGTCAACAGCTTATATACTTATGGACAGTGTATCTAAATATATCTATGTTAGAACTTCTGGGAAGTTCTTAAGGTACCAAGACTCAACTTAGAGATTGACTTAGAACAAAAGAAGCTTAATTCTATTAATAATAGTTTGATACAAAAAGTTCTTTGATAGAAAAGTCTTCTTTTCTAATAATAACATGAAAGCTTATCAATCCATTAAAGTTGTAAGGTAGCATTCATGTACAAACCAGGTTATCACCTGACCTGTGACCTAGCATGACCTTACACACACACCACTAATTGGTAATCTCACATTGGCATATTGATGCATCATGCAAGAGAATAAAGCATGTGAATGACCACAAATAAGTACAATACTATATAGAATCACTTCAGTAACAAATCTGGTGATATTTCATGAAGGATAGAGTCAGGAATAGTCTGATGACCCCTATATTTTCATACTGCCCAGGCTGCCTGGTGAGCATTCAGTTGTTTTGAATAGACATCTGTAAATCACAAGGCACAGATTGCAAACCTAGAGTAAATTTGACTCAGAAACTGTGCACAGCTAGATTTTGTAGACTTACCTTCTCATTGACTCAAGGGGGATATTACCTAGACACTGATGACATTTCTCTCAATTCATCAGTTTCCATTTTTCTCATTTGTTTGAGGTTTTGAATGAATTATCTTTGAATTGTTTGAGATTTCTAAGCCTAAAAGGCTTTTGTGGCATTTTGAAGCAGTTGTGTCAAATGCTTAATGAGTACATTGACATGTTTTGATGCCCAAAATATAACTAAATTGCAATCTCTGCCATAATGTGGGCAGTTTTTGTAAAAACAGCTCTGAGGGATTTCTCATTTTGGATGTATCTATTAACCCTCAGACAGCTTTTTGCACTAGATGCTCTCAAAAAAGTGTAGATTCTGTTTTTTCATACAACCTGATTTTGTCACACTTATACCACATGATCACATCATGTGCACATGAAAGCTACCTTATGACTTTTAATATTACATAAGCATAGTCAATCTCAAAAGATATGATAAAGAAACAAACAAACTAAAGATTAAAGCTTTCAAAATAAACAAGAGACAAATAAAATGAAAACAAAATTAGTAAATGTATAGTGAACATTTACTAAGTTCATAACACAATCCCTTTCCTATAGAAAATGTCCACATTTTCATTTACTATCCTACTGTTGTTCTGTAGGGAATACAGTTCTGATATCTAATTTATGTTGTTCTTGGTTATAGTAGTAAGCAGTGGTTGAATTTTGTTCAGCATTAGGATTTCTGTTTACTGGAGATGGTAATTGAATATTAGATTGTCTGATTAATGGATTTTGTCACTATTGTTGTCCTAGGATTGCACCATTCTTTGTGAAATAGGAGTGTTGTTTTTGTATGTATGAAGGTAGTCATTGTGTGGGCATAATGTGTGGTGAGGGTGCAATGGGAGAGTGGGGTCAGTATTTGCATGTCCAACTAAAGTGTCCATTTCCATTGCAAAACCTACAAGCATACCTTGGACACTGATGTGCCAGATGTCCTATACATCTACACTTCCAACATCCATTTTCATATGCCAGCCAGATCAAATTTGGAAGTAGAGGGAGTTTGTTGAGTGGAAGTGTTTGTTGTATGATTTTCTACTCCCAGTTTTTGATATCACTTAATGGGTTCAGCATTTTTCAGAGTTTCTCAACTACATGGTAAAGTGACAGGTATAAGGAGAGGTTGGGTCAAGATTGGGGAGAGAGGATTTCTTCAGTGATAAGTTCTTCACTGATGAAGGGGTCAGTGCAGTATGTGAAGTTGAAAGGTCTTCCTTGAGGTTGCTCTATGGGAGGTGTTGATTCTCAAATGGTTGGGTTGAGTATGGATGGGACAGCAACTTCAGTAGCCATTTGTGGTGATACCTCATGTAGGTATGCTAATGTAAGTGTCACTATTTGTTTTGCAAAATGAATTCAGTATTTGTTGCAATATTCAGAAGGGGTGTTGTATTCAGGATTCTGAATATAATTGGCAGTGTTTTGGAGGTCAATCCATTGTTCATGACCCTTAGAGGGTAGTTTAATCTTGGGAACAGAAGTTGGAATGATCCAGGGGGCTAGAGGGCAATTTGGAGAGAGCAAATCAGGAGATAGGATGGTAGCCAAATCAATTTCAATGTGGAGGGTGTTGCTCATAATGTCAGATGTGATAGTTTGATAAAATTTAGTTAACCTTGTGTTGGATTGAACATAGATCAATTGCATATGTTTGTTATCTTACTAATCAACTACTCTGCTATAGTTAGACTAGTAACTGTTCTTTCTTATCTAATCAACTACTCTGCTATAGTTAGACTAGTAACTGTTCTTTCTTATCTAATCAACTACTTTACTTGTAGCTAATTAGTAATCATTAATAATGTCCTTTGCCATCTATGTTGTAGATAGCATCATCATCAAAGTCAAATTCATAATCAGCCTCATAATCATCTGATAAGTAGGCAAATCTGGTTGAAGATGAGAAAGGATATTACTTGTTACCAGAAGGTTTGGGTAATACTGTGTGAGGGTTTCCTCAAGTGTAATGATAGGTGGTAGCTCTGGAAAATTGTTGGAGTCAACTGACTCATGGGTCAATGGTGGGAGTGGTGTGCTTCTTAGAATTTTGATTTGTGGGGCAGTAGGTGGGACTGAGGGTAAAGGTAACCCTATTAGATCTGATGGTGTGGATAAGTGACTTGGTTCCTGAGTTATCATCTGATTTGATGATGGTGTTGATGGGGTTAGTGTTGGTAGGGGAGTTAGGAGGGGTTGGAAGACCCAGTTTAGTGTTGGTGTATAAGCCATTAGTAGTGATAGAGATTGGATCTCCCTTGATGATAGAGGTGATCTAGTCATTTTCAAGTTGCTCCAATTTTTTCAAGACAGTTGTGGGTAGGTCCTGTCAATCAATACCCGAATAAAGATTTCTGGAGCAAAACTTGGAAAAGTGTCCAGGGGTGGAACACTTGCAGTGGACACAGTAGTACATTTTGCACTGTGTCTAGAAATGGCCCACTCAACTACATAAGTAGCAGGGTCAGTTTTGGGGTCATAAATTTGGAATACATAGGGTAGTAGTTTCTCAAGGTCATCAGCCATTTTCTGAAGTTGGCTTAGTTGGATGATTGTTGCCATCTTTAGCCAATTCATCAGATTTGGCAGATTCTGACAAAGAAGTGGTAGATGGTCAAGTTGTGAGTTCTCAGGGGTGGCTAGAACATGGTGTAAATCCATCTGGAGTTGGTTTGCTGATTGCTGCAGGCTGTAGATAGAAGTCAGGTTCAATAGTCCTGATCTTCCAGATGATATTCCCAATATAGGGACCTACAGGGAGACTGCATGCCAGTTTACAAATAGAGGTGTCCAATTTCTTGAATTGTGTGATATAATGGCTTTGTGCAGTAGCAAACTTATCAAGCAAAGACCTGATGGCATTGCAAAGGTTAAGGAATTTATGATTCCAGCTATAACTGGACATAAAGTCATGGGCTGTTCCCTCATGTAGAAAGATGCATTGTAAGGCAGCAACTTCACTACTGGGTACTTCAGCTTGACCTGGTTGAGATTGTGGCAAAGCTTGGTGGCTTGAGATAGTCTTTCCCTTTGCCTCAGGCTTCAGAGAGGGAGGATTTGAGGTTGTAGAGAGGATGTTTTCATTGGTAGCAGAGGACATTTGTCTGAGGAATGTTAGGCAAGTTTCTTCTGTCTTTTATACTCCTGAAGTATTTGCTTTGCATTTTCTAAGTTCTCTTCAGGTTCCCATGAGTCCTCAGTTGGTCCATAGCCTCTCCAATGTATCAGATACTCCAAGTGTCTTCTTCAAATCCTGTGTTTCAAGATTGCGTCAACTTCATATTCTTCTTCTCCTGAGACTAGAATTGGTGGTGGATTGGTATGGTGCTTTCTATAAATGTTATTCTCAATGACTGGAGTGAGAAGTGAAGCATGAAACTTGTTGTGAATCTTCCATTTTGTGGGAAGTTTTAGTTCATAAGTAACAGGTGATGTTTGTCATAGAATGGTGAAAGGTCCTTCTCTTCTTTGGTTCAACTTCTTTGAAGCATATGGAAGAGGTAGGTTTCAATTGTCTAACCATACTTTGTCTCCAACCTTGAATGGATTCCAAGGTTTGTTTTGCCTAGCAGACATTACTTGTTGCATTTGTTCATGTGCTTCAAGTACTGCTTCTCTCATCTGTTCTAAAGATAGAATCTTTTCATTAATTGAAGGTATTTTAGATTCTTCTTTGTCTATGAATGCCTTAGGGTTATAGCCTAAGATCAATTCATATGGTGTATTCATTCTTCCTGCATGTGGTTTAGTATTGTGAACAAATTTAATCATAGGTAGTGCTCTTCTCCATGAGTGTGGGTTCTTTGAAGTATAAACAGCTAAGTAGAATTCTATTTCTTGATTGTATTACTCTATTGTTCTGTCTATTTGTGGGTGATAAGCAGTTGACATAGCTAGTTCTATATTTAACTTCTTGTAAAATTCTTACATTGATTTGGCTATAAATCTAGGATCTCAATCTGAAATAACCTTTTGAGGTGTTCCATATTTAGAAAAGACTTTCTCAATTAGGATTTTGGCAATATCATCAGAGGTTGTAGTTTTCTAAGTAGCTGTTAGAATAATTTCTTTCATAAGTCCATGGTCCACTATGGACAAAATAGCATCATATCCATCATCTGGGGGTAGATCTGTAATGAGATCCATAGATATTTAGCTAAATGGATGGGTTGAAGTTGGTCCTTTGATTAGTTGCAATAGTGGTTTCATGAGATGTTGGTTAATTTTGTATTATTGATGTGTGGGGCATCCTTTCACATAGTTGTGAACATAGGTATTCATTCCTGGCTAGTAAACTTCTTTTTGAAGTTTCTGTAATGTATCTCTAATTCCTGGATGTCCTGAAGTAGGATGGTCATGTACAAATTGTAAAATTTTATGTTTTATGTCCAGATTGTCAGGAATCACTATTTTATTTTGGAATCTGATAAAGTCTTTGTCATCAGAAGTGAATCAGTCTTGCATGTGGATTTTTGACTTCTTTTCAAAGATCTCTTGTTTTAGGTCTTCTGAAAGGAAGTTAATGAATTTTTCTGACAGAATGGCTATCAGATTTTCATTGTCAGTTCCTTCAGGTACTAGGTCTAGTCTTCTACTAAGTGTGTCTGCTAGTATATTTTGATTTCCAGGTAGATGTTTGATGATATAGATAAATTTAGTCATGTATAACATTTATCTTGCTTGCCAATGACTAAGTTGTTGTAGTTCTCTCCATCTGATCAGATTTTTGTGATTAGACCATATGATTACTTGGTATGGTGATCCTTCCAAATAATGTCTCCATTCCTTTAATGCTTCAACGATAGCAAGGAATTCTTGGTCAGATGTATGATAGTTTCTTTTGGCTTGATTTAGTGCTTTAGAGAAGTATGCTACTGGGTGTTTATCTCCATTTGAATCTCTTTGGAGGAGTACTGCTCCAATAGCATATACTAATGCATCACATTCTATTTCAAATGGTTGATTTTCATCTACTATTGATAGAACAGGGTATTGTAAGAATTGTTATTTTAGAAGTTCAAATGCTTTCTGTGCTTCTGGATTCCATTCAAATTTCTTTGTGTTTGCATAAGAGCATGTAGTGGTTGTGCAATTTGGGCATAGTTTTTGATAAATTTTCTGTAGAAGTTACAAAAACCAATGAATTGTTGGACATTTTTTGCAATTTTAGGAATAGGCCAATCTTCTATTCCTTTGAGTTTTATTGGATCCATTTCAATGGAATCTGGTTTGATTATGACTCCAAGGTATTCTAGATGTTGTTTTTCAAATTTACATTTTTCTGTTTTGAGATAGAGGTCATTCTTGTTTAGAATTTCTAGAACTTTGATAGTATAGTGATCTAATTCCTTGATAGTTTTGGCTGGGATAAGGATGTCATCCATATAGATGATAGTTTCTCCCTTTGATAGTAGTTCCTGGAAGAGATGATCCATCATGGATTGGAATGTAGCAGGCGAATTTGTCATGCCAAAGAATATGACTGTGGGTTTATATAGACCATTAGGGGTTCTGAATGCTGCCTTCCATTCATCTCCTTCTTGAATTCTAATATTGTTATAGCCTAGATGAATGTCTAACTTAGTGAAGTATTTAGCTCCTTTGAGCTTGTCCATTATTCTTGAAATATTAGGAATTAGATGAGTATTCTTAATGGTATGATTGTTAAGATAGCAATAATCTTGATAAGGGTGTAGATCTCCTCCTTTCTTTCCAATAAAGAAGAAAGAAGAGGCCATTGGTAATTGTGATTTATGAATGCATCCCTTTTGTAAATTCTCTTCTATAAACTTGTCTAACTCCTTGCATTCTAAAGGTGTGAGATGATAGATAGGCATTCATTTTGGAACAAAGTTTTCATCTACTTCAATTTTATGATTCCAAGGTTGTCTTGGTGGCATCCTTTCAGATTCTGTCTTGCTGAATACCTTTAGAAATTTGTGAAATTTCTTTAGTACTACTTTTAATGGATCAGATTCTTTCTTTTTAGTTTCTATCTTATTATAAAGATCTTGAAAAGTATTATGTTTGACATTGATTTCTTCTTCTTCAGCTTCAGATTCAGATTCTGAGTCTTCTAGATCTGAGTCTATATATTGACTTAGGTCAATACTGTTGATCATCTGTTCAGTGATGTATTTAGTTAGTTGAATGGTCTGTGATTCTTCATCATGCCATTTTAGTGTTTTTCTTTCCCAATCTATATCTGGGTTATATTTCTGTAACCATGAGATTCCTATAAATAGTTGTTTATGTCCTAGATTGATTATTTTTGGTTTTATTTTCATAGTCTTGTCATTAATCTTGATCTCAATTTCAGCATAGTGTGTACTCTTTGTTCCTGAATTTCTTGATCTGTCAGTATTATAAATGTATTATACCTTCTTAAGTGGCTTCTTAGGTAAATTTAGTTTTTGTACTAAATTTGGAGATATAAATTGGCTACTAGCTCCTGAATCTAATAATGCTTTAAGTTTGTAGGTTCCTGTGGGTGTTAGTATTTGTTATGAACCAGCCTGGTACCTCCCGCCACGACATCATTTATCATGCATTAGTCCACAAGCTTGGACTCCCCAACACCTCTCGTTCTACCACTCAAGATATGGGTATATCAGCTGAAGACCCAACCCGCTATTGCAATGAAGCCTTTGCCAATTGTCACCTCCCTGGCCACACATCCCTATTCTCCGAAGATTGGCCAATGCCTGGACCACTCTTCTATGAGACCAACCATATGATGACAGAAATACTACACATCGCTTGGGAGAACGCTCCCTTCACTCATGTCTTTGATCCCGATGGGTTATATGTTCAAACGATCCATAACAACTTCGACTCTGCCTGGGCCCATGGTTGGAAGATGATCCCTTATGCCAGAGAACCTATTGTATTCCTTCACCCCTACATGATTACCCACCTGAGGTCATCCAGCATATTATCAAATACAAAGTTGCCCACGGATTCTACTTTTGAGAAGTAGAAGTCTACTGTGTTGATCCTAACTCCAATGAGCCTCCAGCCATCCCTCCCTGCTGTACTCAACTTCTGCCCCTCCGCAGTGTCGACTCCAATGTTCCAGGTATTGACAAGTCAAACCCCGAAGAACCCATTGGCAATCCGCCCCCATATCCACCACCATACGTCACTGGCGATGTATCATCATCATTGTCATCGTCCCCGCACCGCAGCCTCATCTTCCTCCATGAAGATTCCCCTGACTCATTGCCTTCGACAGGCAACTTCCCCATTCCTAGTTCAGCCTCGTCTCCCGACTCTTACTCTTCCGACTCTTCTAACAGACACCTCCACCCTGATATGGACTTGTAACACAACCCATAAATAGTTTCTCTTCTACCTTGCTACAGACGTTTCGCCTTGTATTCCTGTATCATGCCCGAACTCTATCTTGTATGATTTCCTTAGTTAGTTAACTTCCTTTCTTGTCTCTGTTCCTATTCCTGTCTAGTTCTATTCTCATCTCGCTCCACTCTGTAGTTATGCTTCTATTGACTCTTGGACTCATAGCATTACTTCGTCATAGTTACCTTCTTAGGACACTAGAAGTAAAGCTTAAATAGCTGCCCATGTATTGGAAGCACAAGCTTCCTATATTCTTAAAATCTCAGAATATTGCTCTCGCTTTATCTCTGGATTGACATTAGCTCACGATCAGTGTGGTAGTAAATGCTCTATTGGTCATACCCTCGACTTATAGATGTTTGACCTCCTGAGTGTACTTAACTGGACACTTGCCTCACCACCTTCTTATCGTGATCCTTCTTGCTAGATCCTAGCACCTCTGTGAACCATCTAGTGAGATAGCCGCCCCCTAGCAAAGCTTAGGTGACTGGTGATAAGGACCAACCTAACATTATATAGGAAGCTTCCCTCGGCAACCCTCGTGTCCATTGTAAGTGACTAGAAGACGCACGATATCTCTAGGGTGATATGGGCCCTAATCCCATCATGGACCTAGCCAACACTAGACCGGATCTGCAAGTAGACTGCAAATCTATGTCAGGAGAGATGCCCGAACACAGTGATCAGGATAGCAACCTAGATCTTAAAGGCCCACAGATTGGAGAGAGGAAACCGCTCCGTCTAAAGCAATTTAGACAGATTGTAGGAACCTTGGTGAACCCGGAAAACAACTGCAACCTACTCCAGACCGATAACAAAGGGCAGAGCCAATCCTTGAACGCCTGGATAACTGGCCATTATCTTGGATAACAAGTAAAGGAGAAAAGCACCCACATCAAGCACTAGATCAGCTGTGGGAGACAATAGCTGTGCTGTGGAATAACTCTAAGCCACGTACAAAGAAGGAGTATCTGATTGAAGGGTAACCAGAAAGGAAAGATAGACCC